>JAHXMU010000077.1:656916-717330 GCA_019455685.1 Philornis downsi
TTTCTCGCCAGAGGCTGTTTTTCTATGTTTATTATCTATTTATTTTCGTGATTTATATGCCCATAATTTTGTATTTTTGTCTTATTCTAAATGTTTATTGAAATGTAAATGAACGAATCATTCTATGCGAAAACTTTCCAACGAACGTATTTTATTGATCCTGTCGTCCCCGCACAAGTCTGTTCGACAGTTATTGAACTTTAAATTGTGATTTCTTGTTAAATTTGCTAATCATAAATCATATGTTGCCAATAAAGTCAAGCACACGCAAATTCATTCGTAGACATTTTAATGTTTATTACAGATAATGTGTTTTTATATAATATTCAGATATCATTCTCTTCGTCTTCCAATGTGTGTTATCATTTGCTCCATCTTACAAGTTGTTTCACATGATATCCACATTCCCACAACAGCCTGCCCACCACAATGATGACGCATTAATAACACGAGTATCAATCCTTTTCTTATTATTTGTTTGCTGCATGAAATTGCCATCAGCTAAGTTTGAAAGAAGTGGCATGAAAACAAACACGTTAAGGCATTTTATTGTCATTTTCTTTTGCCACAAACTTTTTTTATGGCTTTTCTTATATCAGCCCTTGTGCCGGTTGGTACTGCTGAGCTCTCGGTAAATCTTTTTCTAAGTGTTTAATTTACGACAAAAGTTTTCTGCTACAGATTTTTTTTTTATATTGACATTTTGTATTTTAATTTAATTAATATGCAATTTAGCTAAAGACGTCAGATTCAGGATCATTCAAGTGAAGACTCAGGATTTAAGCGTTAGTTAAGCCATGAAGACGTTGACAAAGTTAAAGGGGTTTGCTGTTGCTGTTAAATATATTTGTCGTCATTGTCAGACATTGCAACTTTATCATTTTCAATTTTATTATCTTCATATTTTCCATTGTCTGCTGCAGTTTTTGCTTTCCTTTTTTTTCACTGCTCAGCTTTATTGTTTAATATTTTAATTTTTGCCATCAAACTCCATTAACTCTAGACACAGTCTGCAGCCCAGACTATTAAACTCTTTGGTTAAACACAGCGCATTGTTTTAAGTCGCTGTGACGCTGCCAGCCAACACCATTTTCCACATTGTTGCGGGTGGGGATAAAAAAATGTGAGCTTTCCTTTAACTCTGATCTAGACATTGTTGTTTATGTCTTTAGTATTCACGGCTGATCGTAAAAAAACAGCAAAGATGAGTGAATCGCCGGGTCGGGTATTTGTAGTGCATCTATAACTTTTATTTTTCAATTTAAACTCTTTCTTTCATTTTTCTATGCTCCTCCTCAACTGTGTCCTTTCAAGAGCTCTCTTCCCTTTCCCTACTGGTCGCTCAAGTTGGAAATAGATTTTTTATTGCATTCGTCCTTTCTGCTGTTGTGTAACCAGTTCCTTCCCTGTTGTTTTGTATAATTTTATGGTTTGTTTTCCTGTCATTGTCATCGTGATGATGATGGCGATGACGACGACAATGGCTGAATGGCTGCATGGCTGCCTGGCTAGTTGGTTCGCTGCATGCCTGGCAGACTGCCTTACTTGTCATTGGTAATCTTTAGTTTATACTAAATGATTGTTACGTAGATGTATTAAGCGTTTCTTGTTATTGTTGCTGCAGTTTTACTTCGTCTAATGCCATGACGGAGGAACAAACTAGACAGACAGTTGAGTTTCTAAGATTCTGTTACACTTGGAAGTTGAGAGGGAACAAACAATTTTTAGATTGTTTTATGTTTGCTGAAATCTGGAATGTAAAGGATTCTAATGTATATATATAGTGTAGTATATTCAGTGCTTTGCCGGAAATATAATGTGGATGCATAAAGACTTTTAACCAAGTTCATACAGTTTCTGGTGGGGCACTATATATACCTCTACATATATGTGTGTCCTAGCGTTTTCCTGATGAAACACAATTTCTCTCCAATCGACCAAAGCTGGCCGTTTATGGACGATTGCTTCTTTCAGAAGGTTCAGTTGTTGTACAGATTCAAATTAAGGGTTTGGTCATATGAAAGCAGAAATTAGGTAATTTCCGACCGATATCACCAAACACACAGAAAACCTACCTGACCAGCAATCCAGGCTTGTTCGCCGTTTTGCGTCAGCCAAAGCGGTTCCACCAAGACCATTTAATCATAAGTTATTCCCTTTTCATCATCAGTATTCATCCGCTTCAGAAATGTGTAAATTTTGTTGAGGTTGGCATCCATACATTGAGTTTCATTTTGCGTCCAGCCTCATTCAAATGGTTCCAAATGGTTTTTTGTCCAAAGTTGAAATCCTCGGTAATTGAAACTGTGCTTACATGACGGTTGGCAGTGATGATTTCCATTATTCTATTTATGACCTTCCAAAGCATTATACATGTTTGATATTAAAATTATCGGAACGGGATCGATTAAACCAAAATTGCCCGTGATTGGCTGTTACAATATCAGGACCATGAATGCTGTTCATATTTTCAGCCGCCTGGCTTGCGTTTTTGCTTCTGTTGCAAAATAAAAGGAAAACTATAAAATATGGCGTATTTTGTTCCAAACTATACCGAGTCAAGCAATCACAAAACTGTCTGAATTGTTTTTTGAGTACGAAATCTTTTCTTTTTAACGCCATCTAGCGTAAGGCGATCGCATTTATACAATGCGAGATATAAAGGGTGGCGCAGCGTTAGCGGCGACTATATTGAATGCGTTTTTTTGCATCATTTGGTTTTAACTCGTGAACCAATTGCATCTTATATGGGAAAAGATGTAACATATGTAAAATTCTTTGCAAAGACCGCCTAGATATCTCTAACTGCTGAGAACGTCACCTGGTGGAAGTTTCGGGGGTTTCCTCAATACTTGCTTGCGCTCGAGCAATGGTCACTTCATTTCGAACTGCACGAGATCTTCCAGCACGCGCAAGATCACAGACACACCCTTGTTGCCCAAAGCACTGAACCAATCGGTAAATTGTTGGAAAGCTAGGAGCATTTCGAACATGAAAGAAATTTCGATGTGATCTGAATAATCGAATGCTGACTTTCAAAGTAAAATTGAACAACTTTGGTTCTTTGTTCTATGTTGAGCCTTTTTTTCATCTTAAATTTCCCAACTATTATTTAGTTAATTCTGTAAAGAAACGAAAAAAAGACTAAAACAAAAAACGTATTCACTGATCAAATCTTAACGTCACTTATGCGCCACCCTGTAGATTATTAAAACCATCTATTGGAGAAATAATAAAGAATTTCTTTTGACTATATTTTATATCTTTTTTTTGTCATACTCTATCGTTCATGACATCCAATTCTCGATGGAATCTGTAGTTTAAAGCAGTTTTGGATTCGTTAGTTACTAGAAGCACTTTGGATACGTGGTTTGATGGGTTCCGCTTAGTGAGAAAAGATATGCAAATGTATATAAAGTCACTGAGTGTGATTAGCTCTCTCTTGTCCCATTCACGGATTGTTGTTTGGTTGCTCTTTAACGATTAATATACTTCTTTTTTCATTAGACATCCTTTGAAATTTTAAGCATAAAAGTGGCTTCCTTTCAATTTTCTGAGGATGTTTTGTTGCCTGGGTTTGCAGCGTTGTTTTGCTGAGTGTATCCGTCTGTTGTTACAATCGTCTGTTACTACTGCAGACGACGTAGTCGTGTGGTCCTCGATAACTAAAGTGTTATGTTTCATCAACGTCCTTTCGATGTAGAATATTTTGATTTTGAATAATAAAAAAAGCAACAAAATGTCTGTTGGCTCATCTTACTGGCATCCATTTATCGCAAACAAAACCGTTATTAGTTCCTGTTTGTGCGATATGATGTGATTTTCGTTTTTGTTGTGTTGTTGTTGTTAGTATTGTGCCAGTTGTTTTTTTTTTGTGTATTTTTTTATCCGTCCTGGCTGTGTTAGTACTTATTCTACTCTTGGCTTATCTCAGTCATTTATATTACGTTTTTAAGTCATTGAGTAAACGTTTGTAGTATTTTCATTCATATTTCAAGGTCTGGTGGGAGATCGTCTGGCTGCTTTTTTCCATTATATCATAAATATTGCGGCAACAAAATGAAGTATCAAACATCCGGTTTTTCAAATGAGAATAAATACAAAAAAAAACACACGAAAGAGTGAATGAATGGATATCCTTTTTGTTAAGTTTTAATTCCTAGACAAATCTGCTGAATTTGTGGGATGCCTGCAGACTAGGCGGACTGACTGGTTGCTAGTTGTAATTTTCCTACAATTTTGGAGGAGTGCATTCATTAGCACCCCTCCCTAACTATTTGCTGTAGACTGCTTTGGGAATTGTTTTCAGTTTCAATACAACAAAAATTTGTCACCCGCCCTTGGTTTAGAGTTTTGATTATTTTTTTTTCTGGCTATTCAATTTGTCTGTGTCTGGTAATTAACGCTAGACTAGTAAAGGCTTTTTTTAGTATTGTTTTTTTTATTTATTATTATTTTTTTTTGTTTCATTTTAAGGATATTACTATACACTTTCGTTAACAATTACTGGGTTTTAAAAGTCTTTTATTAAAACCTGTGAGCAATAATTTATGCTTAATACTTCACTTTCACACTTTGTTTATTCCTTTGTTAATTTTATAGATTTTATTTGATTATAATTGATTGACAAGCATTTTTTTTTGTTGTTCTTTGTTGTGCGTGTTATTTCTTCTTACTTTGTTGTTTTTCATCCATTATTTTAATTCTCTTATTTGCTGGTGCTTTTTCACATTCGATTTTTGCCAATTTAAATCCCACATCACGTATTTGCCATCAAAGTTAACATCTTCAAAACCATAACTAGCAGTCATCAAAAAGCTATTTAGCCATAAATATTATCGTCCATTCGAAGTAGGAATTTTGTGTTCCAACGAGTTCAATGCAGCCGATCTGGCATTGAGATTATTATTGTGTTCTTGCATACATTTATTTCCTTTTTATCAATAATGAGTTCCCTCTTACTCCTCTCTAAAATATATTTTGACAACCATATGGCTTTCGTCTGTACCGATTTGACATGTCAAGCAAGGTCATACGTATGATTTCCAATTCTTTGGAAGGATATCTGTCAGAGTGAATTTATAAATATATTACTGATTTTTGAGAAATTGTTTTACAGAAGTGCAAGATATTTCTCCTTAATTTTTAAATGTACTGGTTTGGAAAGAAACTTATTTGGGGTTTTCTTGCAGATAGTGCTTTCGTGATTTTGAAAAGCTTAAGCTAAGCTGATTATATTGTATGTTAGATCGTTACAAATCTAGCATTTCTAGCTTCAATTTGTGGTGTGCCACTACATTTTCAAGGGCCAGTTTACTTTCGCGTTTTCGCCATATTTTGCTACTTTATGACACAAAGGGCAAAAAATCGCGGAAGCACATCGGGGGTATCTGTTCGAGAAATTGTGAAGAAGCGGAATATGTTGCATATGGTCATAGAAAATTATTTGAAACGATTTGGACTCGTCAAAAAGGTCGATATTTAGGTTCCGTACAATATAAAAGAAGTACAGTTAATAAGACCGAAAAGTTAAAAGCGGTTTATTGCTTAAACGCAATCAAATATCCCCTATTTTTAAACACCTTGATAAAAAATGGATTCTTTGCAACAAACTTAACTTAAAGACATCCTGATCCAAGCAGGACGAATGCGCTTAAACTTCATCAAAGACTGAGTCACAACAACGACCATGTTGTGATTTTGGTTGCATTTTAAGAAAGTGCTTTACTTTGCACTGCCTTCAAGAAACCAAAACATATCTGTAATAAACAATTGATAAAGCACTGAAAGAAAAGACGCCCGAACTAGCAAAAAACTTGATTTTCCACAAAGACAAAGCTAAGCGTCACAAATCTTTTCCGACTTGTCAAAAAAATACTCAAATTCGATTTATTCTGGGGCCTGCAAATCTTTTGTAGGCGAAATTTTTTTTGAATCGAATATCGTTCAATAGAAATAAGGACCTATACAACGAGTTTTCTTGTATTTTATTAGGGAGGATCATTTATTCACTTTATAATCGGTAGTCACAAAATTGTCTGAAAGATAGCAACCAGAAGGCCATTGAACAAAACGGTACATACATTCTAGATTAAAAGTAATTATTTAAATATAGAATTTTTTCACTTTGAGTAAAATACCGAAGTTATTTTTTTGACAAAACAATATTTCACTTTCGTTGCAAATTATTTTAAAGGTGGCCTTTAAAAAGCCAATGATAAACACAGTTATCAATTTCATGATTTTTAATCTGTTATTATTAACATATTGGCGATGTTCTGCAAAATGTTTCAATTTATGGTCGATAGGAGGCGCAGGAGTAGGGTAAACATATGATTTTAAAGTTTTTGAATTCCCTCTAAAATGTTGCTATTTTCCATGATGTTTCGTTATTTGGCTTGACACGTTTAACAGGATGCTCCGTGCATTTTATTTTTTAGCTCACTAAACGGAATCTGCAGTTTAACGGCGATTCCGAATATCACAGTTTGAAGAGCACTTTCTAGACTTGTCGATCATTCCACCACTCGAAATATTCGTCGGACTACTTGAGATGACCGCCGCTGAAATTGAAAGCCGCCATCCTGCGAACGATAGTCGCATGTTTTTGCATATATGTATATATGCATTAATATATGTTATATTAATATATATAATACATTAATACGGATATAATACTGAATATTAATAAATATTAAAGTTAGAAATAGTTGCTTCTCATTCGTATTTTAGTTCAGGCGTCCTTACCCTTGACTTAAATCACGTGACATTGTCTTGGTGAAGATTACTTTTTGCTGCCATTTTTAATTTTTTTAAATTTATTTGGAGACATTTATTTCTTGATTTCATCGTTCAAACGTTCCATATAATATTTCATATGATATTCACTACTGGCCGTTCTTCTTTTATCGAGCTAATCGATGATTTTGTGTATACCGGGCTTATGAAGGCCTTAATCTTAATCCCTTTACACAGTTTTCAATTGTACACAGTCCTAAACGGGAGTGCAAATGCTTCTATATAAGTGAAATTTCATTTCCTTCCGCTTCGAGGCTTTCCTTTGCTGATTTTTGATCGCTGCTTAAAATTTGCTTTCATCTGGCATTGCAAATAATATTGTTAAATTTAATTTTGTCGAAAAATTATGTATGAATTCTGCCCAAAATGTGGCAGTAAACGATTAAATGGTGATCTTATAAGAAGTCAATGAAATGCTTCGTAGTTGCGAATTTGTTTTTTTTTTACCTTTTATGTTAAGTTTCTTCTTCTTACATAACGACTGGTATAGACAGCCATATCTACTTTATTCCGTCCGTAGCGCTTTCCAAGCGCTTCGATCTTCTGCCCTTCTTTTCCAATTCGTCACACCAATCTTCAATAGTATTTCAAAAATCTGGTGCTTCCAAGGAATTTTTATTCGCCCTCTTCTGCGCCGTCCATCGAGTTCCTTGTCGAAAACTTTCCGTTCCGGAGCATCCGCACAACATGACCTAACCAACGCTAAGCACCATTATTAAATTTTGAAAATTTTATAAATTTGTGCGAATTTCACAAATTATCAGGAATCCAACGGATTGGTTGTAATTTACATGTATTATTAATTAATCATTAGTTTTATTATTAATTTCTTTTAAATTTAGTAAATTTTTAAAAAGTATTCATAATATAGTGTTATTCATTTAGTGGTTTCGAAACTGCTGATCTGACAAGGCTCTGTCAGCTGTTAAATATCTGTCATTTGAAGTGTTATTTATTCAGTGAAAGGTATGGCATTTACGAATATGGATCGTTTAACAACCGAAGAACGCGTAAAAATAGTTAAAACTTGCTACAAAATTTTCTTCAGCAATGAAGCTCATTTCTCATTCGGTGGCTACGTCAACAAACAAAATTGTTGCATATGAGGTTTGGAGAACTCAGAAATGATTATGGAGAAGCCATTGCATCCAGAAAAAGTGACTGGAAGTCTGGAAGTGACATTGGGCTATATTTTTTTTTTTTTTTTTTTTGAGAACTACTTCAAATGGATCCACTGCTGCAACCAATCTAGAGGCGGTCATTTAAATGACATTGTATTTCGCACATAATGACGAGGTCCCAGCATTATAATGGAATAAAAGTCTCATCGAAATCATATCTTTATGTGCGTTTTATTTACCATTACTTGAAAACGAAAAATTAATAATGGATATCTTTGCACTGTAGCCAAATTTTATTTTGAATGTAAACTGCTCTAAATGTACACAAAAATGCCAGGGGAACGTTAAGTTTTAAGAACCATCGTTTGGCTTCAGCAAATTCTAAACGCCTTTACGTCAAATGCTTAAAAAGTAGTTACGCGTTGCTTTTCAATTTGTTTCTCAAATTAAAATTGAAATTCCGATGAAAATTTTACGTATTGCATTCAAATGTTATAACATGAATATTTATCTTCAATATATTTATATATAATTTTAATTAGAATTTTTGAAATTTTCCCCCCACAAATAACAATTTGAAATCGAATTAAATTTCCTAGAGTTCATTTTAGTTGATTAGTAGAATTTACATTTTTACCCAAGAATGTGATTTTAGTAACATGATAGTGATGTAATCGATTTTGGTAAAATGATACTAAATAATACTTGTGTTTTACGGCTTCATACAAAACTGGAGTATTTAGACCAAGTTAGGTAATACAACCTCGCATACCTTTTCTGTGTAATTACTGAATTTCGATGCCTCAGTCATCTGTAATATTTCGGTTAGTTATACCATAAATATATCGCCATAATATCGTTAATATGGCCAAATATTATGATACATTATAGAACATAGAATTGTTTGTGACTTGAATTTTATAGTACACCCAAGGCCTTAATTATTACCGCAGAGGCATTGTTGCCAACATTCCAGTTGTCTAAAGTAAGACACAAATATTATGTACAGTAAATTTGTTAAGAAAACTGTACGGATTAAGATATATATAAGCTTGGCATTTTGCCAAATTCCATTTATGAACAATACTTATGAACATCACTGTAAATTTTTGCTTCGCTTGGCGACTTTCAAATATTTCCGACCTCTTTTGTTCCCACACATCTACGGGTGCTGGTGGCTGTTGTTTGGTAAGCAGCTCAATTCAAATGAAGTCTAGACGTCAATCGCTTTTGGGAACTTCAATCCGCTATTTTTTTGTGTTGTCATCGCACTGATAGAGTTGTAGTCGAGTTGAATATTAGTTTATGTGTTTTCTGTCATATGTTTCTTGTTATTTTTCTATTTACAATTTATTTCACATTATTATGGCTTTTAATCTGTTTAATCCGTAAATGGTTACAGTAAACCAACTATTGCTTGGCATGAGTAACACACAAAGTCGTCCACGTTGTGAGTTTGTTACCTTATATACTATTTGCAAGATGTGTTTCTGTTTCTGTTGCACGTTGCTGTTGTTTCATCTAAACTTTGGCCAAACAAATAAAACAATTTTGGCTAAAACATCACATAAATCATGTGGCTGGTTGGTTGGCCGGTCGATTGTGGGCTATTACTACTACTGCTATGCACAAATATGTCAGAGATTTTTTGGCTATAAAGAAGCAACGACGACTGCTGTAACATGACAGCAACGTGCTTAAGTGGTCCTTTTTTGGAAAATATCATCAAAGTGTGGTGGTGGCAGTGTTTCTTACATTTCTTGGGATCTCAGGCCACAGTTTTTCTGCAGTGAATTATGCGTTTGCTGTCGATGGCAAAAGTGTGTGTAGTAGTCGTGCGTTAGAGAGCAAAAACTGCTAGTTACATTTCTGAGGTAAATGTACTTTAATGTGTTATTTTCTGCACTTGATTACTTTGCAACTTTTGTGCTTCGTTTTGATTCAATTTGTTGTTTTTTTTTTGTTTTGTTTTCCACATTCACATTTGATTTATTTTTATACTTAATTTTCGATTTGTGTGACATCTTTATGGCTTATGATACGAGAGTTTAATGCATTTTTTTAAGTTTTAATCCTATACGAAAACGAAAAAAGCAGGCGTTTTGTCTTATATTATATAACGTGAGCGGTATTGTAACGGAACACCAGTAAATTCCCTTTTATCCGACGTGGTTTCTAGAATAGTACAGTCCATGCACGATAGATGTCTCTTAATTTCATTACATTGCATTTCTTGCCTTCCTCAAGTTTAGCTTTGTTTAGCATCTTCGTATTTCGGATGTTAAATCTGTTATTGTTTTTTTTTATGTCTGTTTATTCTTCATAGTTGAAATATAATCTTCATCCGGTTGCAATTGAATTTTCCCCAGTAGTTGCTTACATGTCAGCAATGGTTTCTAACAACCTATTTAGTTTGGGAATGGGCCGCGGGTTTACTACATATCAACCTTGCTTTTTTTTGTTGTTGCTCATAGTTAAATCAATTTTATACTTATATGTCCCTTATATGTCCTCCTTGTACTAAAATTTCAGCAGATGACGTTACCAGATCCTTAGGTGCTGTTTACGAAAGTGGATCGTTAACAACTTTTAACTATTTTTACGCGACCTTCGGTTGTCAAATGATTCATATTCGTAAATGGCAAACCTTTCACTAAATAATTTACACTTCAGATGACAGGTATTTAACAGCTGACAGCCTTGCCACTGGAATTTGTCATTTAAAAATCCCGCTTAAAGGGATTGCCAAAATTGTAAGTTTGGCACAACCGTTTTCTATACTGGAGCGGAGCTTCAGCGATATTTATCATTTAGTTTATTTACAGAGCCCGATTTTGTCCAGTGTATTTTAAGATTTTCACAATAGATAAAAAAAATACAAGAGAGTCCATGTTAAAAGACAAAGCTGAAATGTCGAAAATTGTACTGCCACTGGAACAAAGAATAACAAAGAATATGTCTCAAATTTTGTATTGCAAATAGAATTTCATGTGTCGAATTGCTCAAAACTTAAGGCGAATCGACTTTATCAAAAAGATACGTAATAGAGTGATACAGTGCACGGAAAAAGTAGACTATGATATGATAATATTAATACGCCTCATTACGCCTCAGTGATACATACATTATATATAAAAAAGTATCGAGTGATCACTCAAAAAATCCGATTAAAGGGGTTGAACACTTTTGTTAGTTCATCTCAATTATGTTTTGCCATTTTTACAATGGATAAAAATATCGAACAAAGACATTGTCTCAAATTTTCTATTGCAAATGGAATATCCCATGGCGGATCTCTGAAAATTTCACTTCTTCAAAAATATTTGCATATGAGTGGTGCAGTGAACTCAAAAGCGTTAGAGGTTTGATGGAGGTTTGCAATCAACGCCTTTAACAGAAGTTAACATCGATTAAGTAAAGGAAATGATGTCTGAAATTCGTCATTTAAACTTTCTTTGTGTCATAAATCAAATCTAAAAATTTGACGTGATTGTTTAATTCAGAGAGACGTAAATTTTCTTCAGAAGCTCAATCGCGTAAAGATCGTCGAGTAAATTTCGACATTACTTGCATAAATCGCACCATATTTAGTGAAGAGAGGGCATGGGTCTGAAAGTTTGACAAACCAGTCGGCAAACTTCAAATATATTAACTTTCAGACCCATGCCCATATATGTATATACACAATAGTAGTAATAAAAAGCAAATATATAATTTTGAACAAAACCGCAATTTTGAAGTTTGTTATAATAAAATGAAAATGTATGAAATGAAAATATATAATGATGATATAATATATAGTGGTTGTCGACTGGCTTGTCAAACTTTCACTTTTTTCCATTCTTGTATTAAATTTTAAATGATAGAATTCAATATTAATAATATTGCCAACTGGCCATTGTAAGACAAAGAAACTGCGTGAAAGGCGATCAGAAGTCTACGTCTTTTTTTTTTATCGCGATGTTGGGCACCCGAAATTCTTGCCAGAAGACCAGACGATAAATAACGAGTATTATCTAGGCTTCATGCAATGTTTGAAGGGACAAATTCGATGCCAGATTTGTGGAAAAAGAACTCATGGATTTTTCAGCACGCTAAATCCTGCAATACCTTATAAGGATAACACTGCGAATGCAGTTCTGGTCGGAAACTCAACAAATATTGAGTAACCAGCGTATTCATCTCTATCCAAGGCTGAAATTACCACTTCGGGGCACCGGTTTTCAATCTATAGAAGATGTAAAAGGAAATTCGCAGCGAATTTCTTTTATTGATTATTGGACTATTTGTTGGCATAAATTTATTTTTAAGGAAGGAGTATAGTTTGAAAGCTATGTAATAAATTTAACAATAAATAAAACTGAACAATAAATATTTTCAGTTTTATTGAGCAATTCTCGGCAATCCCTTCACATAACTTTTGATAAATAGTATTTATTGATTGGTAATTGAAAATACTTACAAAAATTTCAATAGTTTTAGACAATACTGTTGGCATTGTTAGGTTATATGTTAGAAAAAATAAAGTGTCCGCGGCTTGCTTTAGTGTTTTAAAATAAGACGTTTGCAATTCTGCAGATTTCGCAAATGCACTTGCGAAGAAATTTATCGAAGAAAATTATCTTAAGTTAAAGAACGTCGAAGGAATGCAATGATAGAAACTCGGCATAAAAAGTTAATTCTGCATTTACGGAAACAAAGAAGCTGAAGCTTTGCCACAAAAAAAAAAAAAAAAATCCAAAATCGTCTTTCACCTCTTTGAGATTCGGGGTGCAATAAGTCAAAACTCTATATAACATATATTATTAAGCAGCTGTATAATATGGGTGCAGTAGATAAAATCATGAAATACAAACAATATGCATTGCTAAAAATCACAAAATTAAGACTTGAATGTCGTGGCTTAAAGCCGTTAAAGCATTTCTTCTCACCAATTGTAGCAGAGGCGTGATAATGCAATCATGCACTCTGGTTATACCACAAATGATTATAAATTACGTTATTTACAAACCAAATTTCCTCTTACACCTAAAATCCACCGAACATATTTGTTACTCAAATTATGAATATTGCATGAAATGTACAAATTCATGCAACATTGCCTGGCTAAAATGCTTTCGACGACGACGACGATGACGGCAGCTTAAAACGTTACCATTTAAAAGATTTACATTTCAAGTGTGAAAATATGCAATTATATCTCACAAACTGAAAACATTGGTCTTGACATTCCAATCTCTCAGTGAACACAAAAAAAAAAAAAAAAAAATTAAAACAACAATAGAAACAAATAATAATGATTACAATAAGAAAACGAAACGGGGCAACAAAATACATTTGGCGCAACTTGTTGCTAGTGTGGTATTACCACAATAGACAGTAATTTTTGCGTTTGAATTGCGTGTTTTGTCGTAGTTATAATAAAAATAAAACAATATGAAACAATATATATAAACTGGCTGAATGTACGACGAATGAAAAACAATGCAACACATGCAACAGCAAAACAACATAAAAACTGTACTTGCCACTGGCCACAGTGACTGAATATGTTCGACGGATAGTGGGGATATCTTTACACTTTGCCAAGAATTTCTGATTTCAATGAATTTGTCCTTGATAAAGTGCATTGCCGGTTATATTTATTTAAGAGAGAATTGGAGGTAATGTCTTATATGAATTAATTAGTTAGCGATGAATTCACTACGTACCCCCAACATAGGGTACATTTTGTCTGCCATGGCATATGGTGAATTGACCATGGAAGACGCAACGCATTGACAGCCGTTTTATTCAAATCGCACACTGTTCTGGAGTCTACATGTTTATTACTATTAACACATTGCTATATAATGCACAATTTAGACAATTTCTAATATAGTCAGTTGACTACTTTTCGATGAAAAATGTTCACCACAAATGCGTGTACGGCCTCTTCAGAATTCAGTTGTGGAGTATTTTTTTTTTATAAATTATTTTTGTTCTAAGCTCACTTTTGTATGCTTTCAATTTCGGAAGTCCAACAGTTTTGTTTCTATCAAAGCCGATGAGTACTTTCCTAAATTTTCAAATATGTAGCTTCCACATCCTAATATTTTGTAGATGCAGTGAATATTATTATATAGGGTGACGCATAAGTAACGTTAAAATTTGATCAGTGAGTGCATTTTTTGTTTCTATTTTTTTTTGTCACTTTACAGAATTAACTAAAAAATACTTGGGAAATTTATGATTGTGATATAAATTTTACTTTGAAAGTCAACATTCGATTGTTCAGACACAAAGATCATATCGAAATTTCTTTCGTGTTCGAAATGCTCCTAGCGCTCCAACAATTTACCGATTGGTTCAGCGTTTTGGGCAACAAGGGCTGTCTGTGATCTTCCGTGTGCTGGAAGACCTCGAGCAGTTCTAAATGAAGTGACCATTGCTCGAGTGCAAGCAAGTATTGAGGAAACCCCCGAAACTTCCACCAGGCGACGTTCTCCGCAGTTAGAGATATCTAGGTGGTAATTGCAAAGAATTTTACATATGTACGTTACATCTTTTCCCATATAAGATGCAATTGATTCACGAGTTAAAACCAAATGATGCACAAGAACGCATTCAATATAGTCGCCGTTAACGTTACTTATGCGCCACCCTTCATTGGCCATCGTCAGTAGTTGAACATTGAACAAGGAATCAACGTAACCAGCTGGTGGTTCTAGTTAAGATATGGAGAATTCTTATCAAATTTTGAATGTTAAAGGTGATTCGCCCGTTATTTATAAACATATTAGGTGCGCAACTGGGTTTCCACTGTTTGCCAATAGATGGCGCCAGCTGTAAGTGCTAGACGGTTTTGCCATAACCTAAACGTTATGAGTTTAGCTTATGCATATATGAGTCAAGCTTATGCATATACATATAGTAAACATACCGCCTCAACGCTATAGTGATTTTCTTTTGACGTCATATTCTTATGGTTGTGTGAATAATTATGATTTTCTGCCAAATATTCATCAAGTGCGGGAAGTATTGATTTTGATGTCGACGCCCGTTCGTGTCAAGGAAGACGAAAAACCTTCGAATACACAGAATTGATGGCATTGTTTAATGGGGATCCGTGTCAAACACAGGGAGAGCTTGCTTTAGTATTAGGAGCATGCGTTAGGAATAATTCAAAAGCAAGGAACTTGGGTTCTTTATGAGTTGAAGCCAAGTTATGTTGATCGTCGTTTTTTCGCCTGTGAACAACTGCTTTAGCGACAAAAAAGAAAGGTTTTTCTTCATCGTATTGTGACGGGTAATGAAAAATGGATTCATTACAGCAATCTAAAGAAATGAAAGTCATGGGGGCCGTCCGGTCATGCTTCTACGTCGTTGCCTCGGCCGTATATTCACGCTGCAAAGGGTATGCTTTGTATTTCGTGGAGCCAGGTCGGTGTTATTTATTATGAGGTGTTGAAACCAAACGAAGCCATCAGTAGGGATTCGTATAGACTTCAATTAATGCGATTGGGCCTAACTCTGCGCGAGAAATGCCCGCAGTATGCGGAGAGGCACGAAAAAGTGGTTTTTTACAATGACAACGCTCGGCCTCACGTGGCCAAGCCCGTTAAAACCTACCTGGAAACTCTGAAATGAGAAGTGATACCCCATCCGTCATATTCTCCAGATATTGCGCCGTCCAATTAACACTCGTTCCATTCGATGGGACACGGTTTGGCTGACCAGCAATTCCACTCATATGACGACATCATGGAATTGCTAGATTCGTGGATAGTCTCAAAAGATGAACAGTTTTACCGTGACGGAATTCGAGCTTTGCCAGAAAGATGGGAAAAAGTAATAGCTGGCAATGGGCAATACTTTCAATATCATTTCATTTCATTTGTAAACTTGCTTTCATAATAAAGTTGCATTTTTATAAAAACAACAGAGAGAGAGCCTAATATATATATTGTCAAAGTTTACGTAGTTTACAATTCGGTGATATTTAAAAGTCATGAAAAATATATGCGCATTTGCCAAGCTTCGCTTGATTCAATGTGTATTGTTGATTGACAATTTTATATATATAAGTACTTGTTGTTTTTAGCTGCCCTTCTTTAGCTAATAAGTTATACAGGGTGGGCCATAAGGGTGTTGGCGGTTTAAATATTCAATTAAAAAAAAAACTACGAAACATAAAAACAATATATTTGCATTTTTAAAAGGTAGAAGCATGGGAATTTTTAAGACTTAAAAATAATGTTGTCCAAATGGCTTCCCTCGGCTGCTTGACACTCTTGGAACCGAAGTCGCAAATTTTGGAAAACTCGTTGAAAAGTTGTTCTCGGTATTCTGTTACTTTCCTGAATAATGTTCCTCTTCAACTGCTCTAAATTGGTTGGATTATTCTCGTAGACTACCGATTTGAGGTAGCCCCATAGAAAATAATCGCATGGCTACGTGGGGGCCATTCAATATCCCCCCTTTTCGAAATGAGTTTTCCAGGAAAAACATTTTTCAGCAGCTCTATGGATACTCTAGCCGTATGACATGTGGCCCCATCCTGTTGAAACCACATCCTCGAGGTATTGCCTTGAAGTTCTTGCAAAGCTGGCACCAAAAAGTCTGCTAGCATGTTGCAATAATTGTTCGCTCTAACCGTCATCGCATGCCCTCTTTCGTCCTCAAAAAAGTATGGTCCAATAATACCGGTTGACGTTATCCCAGCCCACATGACAAGCTTAGGGCTGTGAAGTGGACGTTCATGCAAGCGTCGGGGATTAGTCTCGGACCAGAACCGACAATTTTGCTTGTTCACATGGCCATTAAGGTGAAAATTGGCCTCATCACTAAAAATCACGTTGTTGAAATTGTTGAACCGCTCTAGCATCAAATTGACAAAGTTAAGTCGGTTATTGGCATCATCGGGTTTTTATTCTTGGACTATCTGAATCTTATAAGCCTTCAAATGCAAATCACGTTTCAAAATTCGTCGTAAAGTTGTTCTTTTGACATCCAAAGACTGACTTCTCTTACGTGTTGACTGTTGCGGATTTCGCTGAACTGAAACACGAACACGCTCCGCAATGTCGGCTGATCTTGCAGAAACTGGGCGACCACGAACCGTAATTGGTACTGCTGAGCCGGTTGTTTCGAACATTCTGATCCATTTTCGTATCACATTGGCGCTTGGAACTTCACTTAAATCGTGTAAACCGTGTTCATGCCGATACAAACGTCGTGCAGTAATCACTGATTTATTGTTTTCGTAATACGCTCGGACACAAAATGTACGCTGCACTCCCGTGTACGGCTCCATGGCGACTAAATTTCCAGGAAGCGGCGCAGCGAACAACATATGTATCCCCCCGCCACCTCGCGCCGCGCGTTACCGAGAAATTAAAGAATTAAATTAAGCCAACACTCATATGGTCCACCCTGTATATGCGCATTTGCCAAGTTTCACTTGATTCAATGTGTATTGTTGATTGACAATTTTATATAAATAAGTACTTGCTTGTTTTTAGATGCCCTTCTTTAGCTAATAAGTTATATTACCTGAATATCAGATTCGTTTCTAATTGTGGGCCTTGTTGCATGATTTCATATCAGATGCTTAATATTGCAAATTATAGGGAATTGGCACATTCTTTGTTTTCTTGCCTACAAAGAGCAAAATATCACATCTTTTTTATACTTTTGGTCACTTGGAGCTAAGAAAATGATAGCATATTAACACCATTTGAGTACAACAATGCTTTGTTGCCACATTTCTTTCGCTACAGAGCTGCTTACAACTGTAGTTCATTACATTTTAGAGATGCAATGAATGACGTTTTCTCAACTTGAAGGCTTTTGTGTGTTGACGTTTTTCCTCTCTGCTGCCCTGTTATTATTGTTCATTTTTTTGTTTAATCTTATGTGGGAGGAGGTTTTGTTTCATTTAAAACTTATTAACTGCATTGACAGTGAAATCGTAGCTCATATTACCTCGTAGACACACAAATGTCGCTGTAGCAGCAGTATTCTTCGTTATAAATCTATAATAATGTACAGAGCGCGGGCCTATGACTTCATATCATCCATATGCATCTTGTATTGCGGTCTGGTGTTATATTATTTGCAGTTTTTTTTTTTTATAAAGTACCCTCGTCGGACGGAGGACTTAACGAGAGCAGGAGGATGGAGGGAGGGGCTACACTGCAGCTGGAACTGCCGTAGAGGTGAGATTTGTTGTTGGCTGATTGCTTTACGTAGAAAAGTTATGGCAAAAACCAGTGAACTTGTTCCAAAGCGTTCAACAACATTTTCAACTTGATGTACTTGAATCTTATTACGATTACACGATTATGATTATTATTTATTTTTATAGTTTATTGTTGTGCTTCTTTTCGCCTTCATTTTCTCTCCGGTATTTGTGTGGCGAACAACGACGGAATAGCGCAGGAAAAACAGCAAGAAATTATGCTTTATTGGCTTTATCATCAGTTCGATGACTGTGGATAAGTTGAGTTGAGTAGCGTTTTTTCGACACTTTCGATGTAAAGATGTGAAATCTCTGGCATGAAAATCAATTCCAGGCACGTTCCTTCTTCATATTTTTGTATTCGATGTCGTTGGTTGTTGCCTGCCTGGTCTTCTTAAATGTTAGTGAAGTCTGTCGCTTTGGCAGAATTTTTGCAAGGCACTCAGTTTTAGACAATGGCTGGCATTCATAACGTTTTTGTTTTTTTTTTTTTTTCTTCTTTCGTTAGTGAATTATATTTATTGTCATGAAATTTGCAATAAAATACGGCAGGAGATTAAATTATTGCCCGTTCTCAAATTCGTTGAATTTTTAACTGATTTTGTTATCTAGCTGAAATATGAGTCTCAAGCGCTTTGCTAGCAGCCTCCTAGATTATTCCTATGAAAGAGTTGTGGGTGGGGGGGCAAAATTCGAATTAAGGTAGCCATTCTTTTAAATTACCCAGCAAAATAATGCAGCCAAGGTAGCAAAAATTCAACACATTTTATGATGGGGAAGTGGTGAAAAATGGCGTAATCATCACGGACACAGAGTTGTCATAGGAGGGATGATTTTATAAGGCCTCTTCTCTACACATTCATGAGTGATGTAGCTGTGATGAAAATTCAAATCTTTGGTTGCAATATTTCAGAAGAATTGCTTTTTGTTACAGAAAATGCTTCTTCAGATTATATAGTCAGAAAAACGTTGTATTGAAAATATTTCCTCAATATAAATAATTGCACTAAAATTGCTTTTGAAAAAAACATTATTAAGGGTTATTTTTATTATCAAATCTGCGCACAGATTCCGTCAAAAGGCAGTAGATAGGGACAGAACTAGAACAGCACCTAATATTCCGTATGATCGAATCTCATACAGCCTCTACCACTAACTACAACTCACAACATTATGGACGGACCTTAACGACATAGATTTTTATGGTGACTGGAAATGTATAGGTTTTATTTGATGTCTGAATATATGTAGTTTTTTTTTAAATTAAATGACACGTTTAATATTTCGATCATCAAGTAAGGGAGAATAAACAGATGTTTTCCCAAAAACTTTGATTCGAGCTTCTTTAAGCTGGCTATAAAAATTACATCTTCAGAGCGTATTGTAGATTTTGGAGTATTTGATGTTAAAATGTTTTAGGAATAATAAATGGAAATCGAAACAATGTTTTCAAGAACTATATTACAGTAGTTCTGGAAGTAGTTTAAAAGGACTTCGTCGCAAACAGTAAACATACATGCATTGCATTCTTAGAAGTTATTAAAAAGGTATTTTTATTGAAAGCTTTCCAATTTTTTTTTTTTGCTGGTTAGTAATTTGGTATAAAATAGTATAAATCACTCTTTCGAGTTCTACAAAATGTACATAGATGGTAAACCATCTTTGTTTATATGGATAATAAAAAGGCATTTGTTAGATCCTCATTCCCTCAACTCTTGTGATGTTCGATATTTAATTCCGTTATCACCACATCGTTACGGAGATTGAATTGTTGCCCATTCTCAAATCCGTTGAAAGTGGAGTGAACATGTTGTGCTTCATATGTTATTTGCGTATGCCGATAATATCAACATTATTGACAGAAAATGGCGAAATGTTACTGCAGCCTTCTCAATCAATGAGAAGAAAATGGTATTTTCATTGAATGCTTTTCAATTTGTTTTGCTGGTTAGTAATTTGGTATAAAATAGTATAAATTACTCTTTCGAGTTCTACAAAATGTACATAGAGGTAAATCATCCTTGTTTATATGAATAAGAAAAAGACATTTGTTGGATCCTCATTCCCTCAACTCCTGTGATGTTCAATATTTAATTCCGTTATCACCACATCGTTGCGGAGATTAATTTGTTGCCCATTCTCAAATCCGTTGAAAGTGGAGTGAACATGTTGTGCTTCATATGTCATTTGCTGTGCTTCATATTATATCGACATTATTGACAGAAAATGGCGAAATGTTACTGCAGTCTTCTCAATCAATGAGAAGTATTCGGTAAAAATGGGTCTGGTGGCAAAGGAGGACAGAACAAAGTTATTTATTTCAATCAAAAAAGGGTGGACGAGTTCATTCACCTGGGCTCCGCTATGATTGAAACTAATAATGTCAGCATGGAGATTAAATGTAGGATGTTGCTTGCAACCGGTCTAATTAATTTAATTTATTTTATGGATCCATTATTGGTAACAGAGAGTGTTGTCGTAGCGATTGCGTTGTTTGGATCATATTGTGCGTATGGACTCAAACGGTTCAACTTGAAAAGCTTTTGATGACGAACTCGGTGGGTAACGCAGAAGAGAACTTTATGCGACGAATTGAAGAAAAAGCGGAAAGGCCCGAACGCTTGTAATTATTCTCTATGTGCTGGCGTATAATGTGCCGGCGTCATGTCATCATTTATTCAATCAATCATGTTGTCGACTAAAACTTGAGCTTCAAGTACTTTCAAGTGGGCCTTGGTCATCTTCTTCTACGCCACAACTGGTATAATTCATTAGAGACTGTTTCTATCGAAAATCATCATCCTTCTTAAGCCACAGTTATTGTTCACTTTGCCATGAAGATGTCGCTGTATTGCTCATACTGCCATTTATTCGTATGTCGTCGAAATTTTCCATTATTCATGTTAAGTCATTATGCGAAATATTTTGCTCATAAGGTTCTTAATCTAGATTCATCTGCTTCTATACTCGGTATGTGGTCCTAATTTACCGTCATATAAAAAATAAGTAGGACTTGATTTCAGGCCGTAGAGGGAGAACTTAGAATTCGGTTTATTGTTACGCCCTAATTTTAAATATTTTTAAATTTATGTACGCAAAATTGAAGTGGGTGAAATCGATCAACATTAAAAATTTGCAGCAGGCAAGGCCCGTGCGTGGCCGTATTATTAATTACAAGCCTACTTTATTACTAGTTTGAATTTGAACTGGCTTCCGAGTTGGAGCTTACAAATGAACTGTCTTCGTTTATTGATAACAAAGCGATGTTGCTTAATTTCATATTATCTGGAATTTAATTTACATTTGTATACTTCGAAATCGAAAATGGAATCGAATAGAAATCCAAGTGCTCACATTTGCATGGTCCTTTGTATCAGTGTTTAATGTGTTGTATGAAATTGTTGTTCTTTCCAGAACAGCTAGGTTATTCATTATAAGCCCATTTTATTACTCTATTTCTTTGACTTGTATCAATATTATGGTGGTTCCCGTTTGCATTACAACCTATGACAATATGCTCATGCTTTTGGTTCTTCGAGGCGCAAAATAGAATCGGCCTAACGTTGGAGTTCGGCGCTGTTGTCCACTTTCAAACAACTTCATTCTTTTGTTTATCTTTATCAACTTGAAGAATTTTGGATCGGCAGATGCCGGTCGAATTTTACTAGGTTTTTATTATCTATATGGGTTTAATTCAGGTTAAGTCTTTATTGCAATTTTTAATTTGTAATCTGCTGGAATGGTTGTTTAGTCGCAGTTAATTTTGAATTTCATAAATCAGATAAATTTCGGCTTACACGGCTCCTATCATACAAATATTTAATGCATAACACCGAAAAGAGGTGATATTCATATATTTTTTTTTTTTTTGTGTTATCACGCCTTTCTACGATTTAGGTCGTAATTTTACCCCATTTAGTGTTCATACATATTTTTACTTATCACTCTTTAGAGCGTTTCGCTTCTAAAATATTTATATGTTAAATCAAAATAATTTGGGTCACATTTATTAATACCCTATAAAATCAGCTGCTCGCTTCCATTAATTTGACTGTTGCTTTTCGAATTGATGTCACTTTTTAATGTGAATTATTAGTATTCTTTGAAGCTCTGTCATATATCACTCTCGATTCACTGCCAATTGGTATGATTTTCAGACTTCATCACGTAAACATTGACGACGTCGCCATCCAAAAATAGGTGATGTTGGTGGTCTCCTTTATAGTAGATGTGATCTTTGACACATTTTTCGGTTTGGGTTGAACAAGTTTACCACGTTACGTCAACCATCAAGTGAAACATGTGTCAACGTTTCGTTTATCACATTTCGTTTTTCTTTTGTTTAATTTTTTTTTCCTTTATTTCTTCCATATCAGTAGGTGAATTTTTTGTTTTTTTTTTTGCTATGGCTTCATTTTTATATTTTTATATTTGCATTTTTATATACTTACGTATGTGAATTTTTTATTTTTTTTTTTTTGCTTTGCCGATAACAGCCATAAATTTATTATTCAAAATTTTAATCATGTGTTTCGAATGCTTAAATAGCAAAATGTATTTTTAAGACACATATTGATCTTGACACGTTCAATTCATAACGATCATCAAAAAGTATTGTATGTTTGTATGTACAGTATTTATATTTTTTTTTTTTTTGATAAATATAAAAAAACCAAAAAAAAAAAATAAATAAAAACACAAAAAAACACTCGAAAATGTGTACTCGTGTTCAGCTTATTGATGGCGTTTTTGTTTTTGCTTTCCGTTGAAAAATGTTAATAAACGTTTATTAGTTAATTTCCAGATAGAAAAGCGTGGGAATATTTTATTTGTTGTGTTATTCTAAGAAAACGTTACTGGCTTGCTGCCCCCCGCTCTCCACCCATATTCCAACTCTGTATAATATTTTAAACGATATCTGGAAAAAGTTGCGGGCTTATTTGATCGTCATCAATTGGCAACTTCAAACTTTATGACAAGAATTTCAAAGCCATCTCATGTAGATTTAATGAAATATAATAAATAATGCAATGTTTAACAAAGTCAGGAAATACGTTTTGCTATTTTTTTTTTTTTTTTTTTTTTTTTTTCTCTTTTTAACATGAAAAATAAACTAAATAAATTAGCATAAAAAGTAACTGACATTAAATGTCATATTATTCATATCATATCAAAGAAAGAGCGCTTTGTGTGCCGAACATTAGCCAAATAGTATTAGAAACAGCGTTGCATGATTTTAATTCTACCAACATCTGTTAATTGTTTTATTAACGATAACATTTATAGAAAAAAATAAAAAATCGATAAATGAAATTGGACGCTGTTTCTTGAGAACATGTGGTTGATTGTTGCCGACTTTTATTTAATAAGGTATTCATTTATCAGCCATGTCTTTTACCGGTTATGGAATGGTTTTTTGGATGACTAAAGCCTATTATAACTGATCAGATTCGGCCTTATCACTGCGACCAGGTACACTAAATTGACAACTGCTTAGATATTCCCACTACAGCAAATTCTGGAGAAATTCCGAGAAAAAAAATCGACACACGCCATACTTTTTTCGACTATGAAAGTGTCTTCTACAGTCTACGGCAAGAATTGAGTAAGGCCATAAGCGAATTTTTTTATTATTACTGGGAAGCATATGAGCATAGGGATTTGTAAGGTGACACTGGCTAATACGTAGTCTTCAGCAAAAATAGGCAAACATTTTAATGAGCTATTCTATTTATATCAAATGAATATTTATGCTCAGCGGCAATACGTCTTCCACATAATGTTAGAGTCGATTGTGAGAAAAGTTCCAAATTTTACGACTGGTAAAAACTAGCCAACCTAGCAATTAAGACACAAAAAAGTTGGGCAAATTTTTCTTTATTTTTCAACACAGTCTCCTTTTAGCACGATACATTTTTTAAAAGTCAAAGGCTACTAGGGTATGCCGATAACACGAGGGTGGTCCCAGAACTAGCCAATCTAGCAATTAAGACACAAAAAAGTTGGGACAAATTTTCTTTATTTTTCAACACAGTCTCATTTTAGCACGACACATTTTTTAAAAGCCAAAGGCTACTAGGGTATGCCGATAACACGAGGGCGGTCCCAGAACTAGCCAATCTAGCAATTAAGACACAAAAAAGTTGGGACAAATTTTCTTTATTTTTCGACACAGTCTCCTTTTAGCACGACACATTTTTTAAAAGCCAAAGGCTACTAGGGTATGCCGATAACACGAGGGCGGTCCCAGAACTATCCAACCTAGCAATTGAGTCACAAAAAAGTTGAGAAATTTTTTCTTTATTTTTCACGATACATTTTTTCCAGCGATATTCAATAGCTTCCACATCCTGTTTATAAAGGGTGGCGCATAAGTAACTTTAACGGCGACTATATTGAATGCGTTCTTGTGCATCATTTGGTTTTAACTCGTAAACCAATTTCATCTTATATGGATGGGAAAAGGTGTAACATACGAGTATGAAAATTCTTTGTAAAGAAGTTTTTTACATTTCATTAACCAAAGAGCATAAGTTTATATTATGCTCTATGCTTAATAAAATTTTAATTACAAATTTTGAAATTTTTAACATTTTATTAATGTCAAAAATTTCAAAATTTTTAATCAACATTTTATTAAGCATAGAGCATAAGTTTATATTACTTTGAATATAAAAAATCTTGAAATTTTTGACATTTTATTAAGCATAGGGCAATGTCAAAAATTTCAAAATTTTTAATTAAAATTTTATTAAGCATAGAGCATAAGTTTATATCACTTTGAATATAAAAAAAATGAAATTTTTGACATTTTATTGAGCATAGGTCATAAGTTTTTATTATTAATATTTTATTATTATTCTTTTGATAAAATGTCAAAATCTTCAAAATTTTTAATTAAAATCAGCGTTTCTTTGTCACTGATTTCCATCATAGCCCAGTAAGCAGTTAAGGCCAATGTCTGGCGCAGTTGGTCGTGGAATATCATACTGGGTCAGCGATAGGAAATTCACTGTAAAGAAAATAATCGCTCAAATGGTTTCAAGAAAAACTGTTTGGGGGTTTTATGTTTTTTTAATTTTCAGTTAAACGTCTTAACTAATTTTTAGGTCTCGGTTAAATAATAATTTTCTCAGTTTAACAATATTCCGTGACATTAGAAAATATTTAGTGACATTAGTAGAAATACTTTTCATCCCTTATGGACAGAGTTGCCCACTTTTCGAAAAAATAGAGGTGCATATTTTCAGGCTGAACCTGAAAGGATAACAATTTGTCGCCACATTCTTTCTACCCATCACTATACTAACCTTAGAGATATTTGTTTGGACTTTCACACAAAATTCGCGCCGTTTACATATTCATATAATAAAAATCAACGAAAGTTCACTTTCGTTTTGGTTTTGTTGCATTGTTAATTAAAAGTATTATATATTAGAAACGTATTTCTGATTTACGAGTATATTCGATGCAATCGTTTGGTTCGTAGGTTCATTCATTTCTTACCTGAAACGAAACTTTTCCCTATGAAAACGTAATGAAACATATATTTCGATTCGAGGACCTAAAACGAAAGTATAGTTGTATGTAATTTCGCTTTTTGATCTGAATCTGAACTAATATCTTATGTAGCTTTGTTTTCCCTTGCAAAGAAATAGATCCGGCACCAAATTGCGAATGGGAAAAATGCTTGAAATTTTCTAAACTTACGATACCAGACTTTCAGGAATTTTTCAAAGTTATCTAATGTTGTCTGTTTTTGTTTCAAACTGGAAAATTTCAAACGAAATTCAGACAGAAAATTTCATAAACTGAATTGGAATCAAAATTATGTCTAATCTTGTTTCGGTTGTATCAATCGGAATGAAGCTAAATTCACTTCAATTTTGTTTTGGCTATCAAAATCACAACCCAAATAATTTTGATTTTGACGCCAGAAACTGAAACAAATCAATAATATTTTTGGGTTTGATATTGTTCCGCTGACGGTCCCTTTAATAGAAAAATGTATCGTTATAAGTATCCTGTGGTGAAAAGCTATGAAACCCGATTTTAAATCGGTTTTGCAAGAAACCAGTTTCATAGCAATTATAAAATCGAAAGACTCAAACTTGTTCCTATCTTATAAAGTGATTTATAAGGTTCGCTAGTAATTCGAATTACAATCAAAATTATTTCCAATTTTGTTTCGGTTGTATCAATCAGAATGAAGCTAAATTCATTCCAATTTTGTTTTGTCTATCAAAATCACAACCCAAATAATTTTGATTTTGATGCCAGATACTGAAACAAATCTAAATTAATTTTGGGTTTGATTTTGTTCTGTTGACGGTCCTCTCTTTAATGGAATATTGTGTCGTTATAAATATTTTGTATTGAAAACCAAATTTAAATCCGTATTTTTTAATCGGTTTTGCAAGAAACCATTGTCCTTAAGTTAGCATAATTTAGAAATTAATTGAGGATACTCTTCTGGAGGTAGATCATATATTTATACCGTTCCATTGAAAGTAATGAAAACGAAATTCGGTTGGAATGACTTCTAGTTCTCTGAGCATATATGCCATTAGTAGGGTAGGGCTTTGGTGCCTGTACGTTCGAGCTTATATACTCGTATAATTATCTAATTACACTACTGGTATAAGCTTCGCGCCACCTGTTCCACTTTTCTAATATTTAACACCGCTTAAGTAACAGCTTGCCATAGTTTCATCTTAATCGGACGAATCGTGTAGAAATATTTGACTCATTAACATCCGTATAAAACATTTATTCACACTCCACCTATCGTACAATATTTGCACTATGCTAGAAGCTAAGCCCGTTAGCCATTTTAGCCATTTAATGTTCCAGAATTCAATTGCGAATTATAGCTGCGCAGAGGCAAAGGCTAACAAATCCACTCCTCCAGTCAATTGGCTACCAAATAAAAGGCTGAATTCTCGGTCACATTACGTGTATTCGTGATAGTTCTACATAATTTGTCCCCGATTTATGACGAAACAACTTATAAGAGATGTTAAGTTTATTTGAGAAGATTAAATTATTTTTCATTTACGAATTACAATATCAGTACTAACAAATCACATCGCTGTTGCGTCGCTCCCATTTTATAGTATCCGATTACAGTTAATTCAATTAGTTGTTTGATTCTATCTGCAAAGTCTAGCCTAATTAAATCCTATTTTGCCAAATTTATGACAAAACATATAAATTAACACCAAAAAATCTGATTAATGTCAAAACGCATAAATTTATTTTCCCACCTTATGATGTCGCGCCACCATCGTTTTACATCATCTATCTTTCGTCATGGCAATTGACCCACCTGGGCGAATGAACGGCAAACAAAATTAAATTATAACCAAACAAGAAAATATAATTTATGGGATTTTATCTTCATCCTTCCCTAAAACCGAATAACAACTAATTTCGGTTAGCACCGAAAACCGACTCTACATAAATCTTTGACATTTAATAAATGTGAGAAAATCTTGGACGCAACCGAAAATCCCCAAACACCAAAAGAGTGCAAAAAAGCAAAACTCACACAAACTTTAGTGTAATATCTTAAATCAAATATAAATTTAACGGTTACTGCCTATGTATGGAATCAATTTCAATTAAAATTCATTTTTTTGTTTTGTTTCTCCAGCCATTTCAAGAGAGATCTTTTTTCGTTTGAGGAAAAACTGAAATCGAAAACGCCAAATACAGCTTAAGGCTCAGACAGACGCCGGTCCTTATCGCCAGTGAAACATCTGCTAGATGATTTGGCTGAGTGGCTGCCGCGCAAACGCCACAACCTCTCGTCCGTCTAGCGGTTATTAGGCAAAAATACAGTTAGTATTTGCTATTTGGGTTTTACTAAATCTTCATTACATTCGACCAACTAAAGCCCCACGAGAAGTAATGTGGAAACGAACTCCTCACAATAAACAAATGCGCACTGATTGTAATCCTCCGTAAAGCCAGCTCCCCCTACACACAAAGAGTAGGAGGAGGGCAAAGCGATTCTTCCAGTCAGTACCTGTAAACAAATGCGATTGCTTTGGGGTGTGGGCATTAGACAATTTGTGGTTTTTTCGCCAAGAAAATCCGGCATACAAAATAATCACCAACATTTGAAATAAATTTTTTTTTTTGTTTTTATTTTTGGATAATATATTTAATTTAATTTCAAAAAGTGCAAAGCCGCACCTGCAGAATGCTCGGAAGAATACAAAGTATAAATAAATTTGCACCTTTTGTTTTTAAAAGTATTGTATTGTTTTGTGTGAATACAATAAATAATTTTTTTTATGGTTATGGTTTATTTTTAACTGCAATTATTTTATATGCACTTTAAGCCGATCTAACAATCGCGGCACTTGCTGTTCAACTGGAAAGTGTGTGAAATGTTTTAAAATAAATCACAAAGTTATAAGAAGATGTTCATTTAAACCACAACAAAGAGCCCGTAAATAACAGTTGTGCCTTTAAATTAAATATAAATCACTACATGTTAAGTAAAAGTTTTAAAATGTCATTGTATCGTTAAGGAAAGAGGAGGAGTTGTTGTGGCAGTGTTTTGTGGAAAAAATATAATATTAGAACATATCGTAAGCTTGATTACGTTGTTCTTTTGATAAAACCAGTACAGAAATTTCAGTCAGTTGAACTGATTTAATAACATCCTTATCATAAGTTATTTTACCAAATTCGTTAATGAAAATTCATCATTGTTGTTAGGTGTGCAACTAAGTTCTTGCTGTTTTATTTTTTTCTTTTTTATAAAAATTCAACTTTATTATAAAAACATGTTTACAAATGATTCATTAAAAGTATTGCTCATCGCTAGCTACTACTTTTGCCCATCTTTCTCACAAAGCTCGAATTCCGTCACGGTAAAACTGTTCATCTTTTGAGGCTATCCAAGAATCTAGCCATTCCTTGATGTCGTCATATGAGAGTGGAACTGTTAGTCAGTTTTGTGTTGGTGTTCCGTGTGGCATCGAACGGAACAAGTGATAATCGGATGGCGCAATATCTGGAGAATATGGCGGATGGGATAAGACTTCCCATTTCAGCGTCTCCATGTAGGTTTGGCCACGTTAAGCCACGCGTTGTTATGCTGAAGAATCACTTTTTCGTGCCTCTCCGCCTATTGTGGGTATTTCTCGCGCAAAGCTCGAATCAATCACAATAATTAAAGTCGATACTGATTCCCAGTGATGGATTTGCTTGGTTTCAACAGCTCGTAATAAATAACACCGACCTAGTCCCACCAAATACGGAGCATAACCTTTGCAGCGTGAAAAGTCGGCCAAGGTGGCGACATAGAAGCATGACCTGGCAGCCCCAAGACTTTCTTTTCTCTGGATTGCTGTAATGAATTCATTTTTCATCACCCGTCACAATACGGTGAAGAAAACTCTTCCTTCTTTGTCGCTAAAGCAGTTGTTCACAGGCGAAGAAACGACGCTTAACGTGTCCCTTGTCTTCAACTCATAAGGAAGCCAAGATCCTTGCTTTTAAATCATTCCCAATGAATGCAATCGCTTGGAAATGGTTTGGCGGGTAACTCCTAATACTGAAGCAAGCTCTACCTGTGTTTGACACGAATCCCCATCAAGCAATGCAATCAATTCTGTGTCTTCGAAGGTTTTTCGTCTTTCTTCACGCGAACGGTCGACAACATCAAAAACATCGTCCTTAAAGCGACGGAACCAATCTCTGCACATTGTTTCACTTAAAGCAGCATCTCTGTAAACGTTTTGAAGCTCTCGATGAGCTTCAGCCGCCGTTTCCTTCGATTGAAATAAGAAAATTAATACTTTCCGCATATGACGATTATTTGACACAAAAATCATACATATTCATATAACCAAAAGAATATGACGTCAAAAGAAAATCACTATTGTGTCGAGGCTGTATGTTTACTATATGGATAAGCTTGGCTCATGACGTTTAGGTTATGGCAAAATCGTCTAGCACTTACAGATGGTGCCATCTATTGGCAAACAGCGGTAACTTAGTTGTGCAAGCAATAGCAGCAGTAGCATTCTTTCTATATTACAGTATCTTCTGCGGCATCCCATATGTCTGCAAAATTCCGCGATTCCACTCGTAAAGTATCTTGGGGTGTATGATGGTCTTATCATGTGGCATGATATCGTTTTGTTGTTGTTTTAAAATAAAATACATAGAGCTCTATTCACAACTATTTACTGAAGTTTAAAAAAGCTTTTTCACCATGAAAATTTAATTTAAAAACTTCCAAAATATATTTTTGAATACGGCCCATTGTTTCCTTTTATATACAAAAAAAAAAAAAACAAATTCCATTGCATGTCATGAAAGAGACATGAGAGAGTTTCTCACATTCAGTGAGCTTACACGCATTCTATTTTTGGACTCGCTCAACATGGCCTACAGTTTCACGATGATTCTGAACGTCACAGTTTGAGAAGCATTTACATACATAACTTGTCGATTACTCAATTAGTCGAAGAGTATTCATCAGACATACCGCCCAAATTGCGATAAGTGAATGTATGCGGGGTAGAACCTGCGATCATGCAAACGATAGTCGCGTGTACTAACCATCGCGCGCTATGGTCAGTGATAAAACTGTGCCCATAGATTTCATTGTCGAGGACTTTTCATGCTAAAGCGTCTGGGTCCATTCGCACAACGTCACTTGTTTGTCGACGTAATCACTTTATATTGACATGAGTGATCGCGTCGTGACAGCTGAAACAACTCCGTTCTCTATTAACGAAGGTGGGTCGATATATTCTTCACAGTAGTCTTGTATAGGAGGCTCCCAGAATTGATTTATCCAGTCATGCCATAATCCAGTAAGATCGGTAGGAACGTTAGACCTGGTATAGGCGTTAAGGTAGGACTTTGGAAGAAAACGTTTACTAATTCTGTAGTAATATCTGTTTGAAGGCAGTAATCTTCTATTAATCTCTCAACAGGTACCTTTAGTATTAGTTTTATTCAAGACGGAGTATGGGCAGAAGTATCCTAGCAAATGACCCTTTATTCGGCGAAACAAATAACTGGATTTTATTTTCGTTTACCACAAGAGCAAGTTTAGTTGTCTCCTTTTTCACGCTTGAAAAACTGTACAGGCGCGCCGTGTATTTCTGCCAGTGACATCAATATCATCAGTTTTTCTAGTTAATAATGATATCGGTAGTTTTAACTGCATAATCAAAACCGGATTAATACAGCTTGTACTACTTTCAATTCGTTCATATCAGAGCATCTGGTCCGGCGACCAGATATCCCAGCTGAATTATTTCTATCCGACCTAATTAATTAATTATTTCTAGCTGACCTTATTTGAAACCACTGAAATAGCACTGCGTTATGTATCTTATCAGAGGTTGACAGATGCCTCTAGAAGACATCTGCGTTCGATTTGATTACTCCTCCATTCCAAGGCGAACTTTGCGAAAAAACTATTTAACTTTTTTCTTTTAAAATTGGTTACTGTCACCAATACTAGATTTATTTAACCCGTCTTGAGCTGTTTGATTTACTTCAAATTTTCCGCTTTTTTGTATTTTGTACAAATCTACATCAAAACGTGGGTTTTCCAGACATTCTGATAGGAATACTTGTATAAAAATTCGTGGTATTTGAACTAAATGCACAGGATCTATGGTGTCTCAAATTGAGATAACATCTTGGATATGGCATAGGGTTGTCTAAAATTTTTGAAAACGTGAATATATTTTCGACATGACATATGTTTGAGCAAACTGTTATCAATTCTCGTTTGTGTCTTAGAAGTCGATGAGGTTCTTTTTCTACTTGTTTTAGGCTCAGTTTCTGTCAGCCATTTCATTCATATGACTTAGTATATGTAAATACATTTTCTATAAAAGTAGCCTTATAAACGACGTTAAACGCTGCAAATATTATTATAGCCATAAAAGTATTTCAACTTTCGATACTTTTCGAGGAAATTTAAAAAAATAGACAAATTTCACTGAAATCGCTACTATGCCTATATTTATTTGTATACTTCGATATAGGAAATTAACTCATCCTGTCCACTGAAGTGGTGAAAATTTAAAAAAATCGACAAATTTCACTGAATTTGCTGCTGCGCCTACATCTATCTTTATAATTCGATAAGAAAACTAACTCGTCCTGTCCATCGAAGGAGAGCACGTTTCAAAAAATCAACAAATTTCACTGCATTCGCTACTATGCCTACATTTATTTTTATATTTCGATATAGAAAATTAGCTCGTTCTATCCCTAGAAGGAGAGAAAATTCCACACCATCGACTAATTGAACTGAATTTGTTACTTTGCCTAAATTTATTTTTACATTTCGATTGAAAACTAAGTCGTTCTGTGCGTAGAAGGGGAGAAAATTTCAAAACATCGACAAATTAAGCTGAATTTGCTACTATGCCTAAATTTATTCTATAATTTCGATTAAAAACTAAGTCGAAGGAGCCAAAATTTCAAAAAAAAAAAATCGACAAATTTCACTGAATTCGCTACTATGCCTAGATTAATTTTTATTTTTCGATACAAGAAATTAGCTCGTTCTGTCCATAGAAGGGGAGAAAATTTTAAACCATCGACAGATTTCACTGAATTCGGTCCTATGCCTACATTTATTTTTTTTTTTATATAGGGTTATACATTTAGTGGTTTCAAATCCGTCGGACTGGACAAAGCTGTCATCTGAAGTGTTATTTATTTAGTGAAAGGTTTGCCACTTACGAATATGTACAAATTTCACTGAATTCGCTTTTATGCCTATATAAATATATTTTTATATTTCGATGTGGAAAACTAACTCGTCCTGTCCATTCATTAAAGGGGGGAATTGGTAAAATGAATGTGAGAATTTGCTGGTGTTTTTAAATTTACATGATTATCTTACGGTGCTAGTTAAATCAATTAATAAATTTACATAAGAAAAGCTATTATCTATGTAAAATCGGATGTTCTGTTTCTCAGCACCTCTCATTATTAGTCATTATTTCGATATTCAACCATTCAGCAAAAATTGATGTATCAAATTCTGTCCACTTGCTGCACCAATGACAATGTGTCTATCGCCATCTTTAGTTAGTTTTAAATGTTAATCTAAAACCTTTTCATTGTCATATTCAAATGGAAATTAGAAAAATTAATCATCGCCATCGCCATAACCGAAATAGAAATTCTATATTCATTTACATAAGACCGACCTTCTCAAGTGCACTTTAGCTCAATCACCGTTCGTTTTTAGCATTCACTTACGTTTTCTGGGGGGAAAAATAAATAAGCAAATAAAAAAAAACCACCTGCACCTTTGCTATAAATGACATTTTGAAAACTAGAGGAAAAACAGCTCAACTAAATGAATTATAAATTGTAATAAATTGTTATTAAGAAAGGTAAAGAGGGAGGAAATAGATATTAAAAAAAAACCCGTTGCTGCTGATTCTCATATATTAGCGTTCTCATATGCTATGAATAATCATCTACAAAATCAGCATTTGCTGCAACAATTAAAGGCAAACAAAAAAAAGAAAAAAAAAATAAAATACTCACATATGATGCAATCATTCATTCTATTTGCTGCTAACGATTTGCACTTTCTCGCTAAACGCCGATTACTGCAGTATAATGCAATTCAATGGCGATGACGACGACCATTTGCCGTTTAAACTGTTGTCGATTGGGCGGATCTGGGGATATGAGGGCGTTTAATAGCGTTTTTTGTTTGGCTTTCTAATTGTGAAATCAGATGCCCTATAAAAGATCAAATGGTTTGAGTTTCAGATTGGTTTCTTCGTCTTTTTACAGTTTTACTAACCGTCTTCCCCTCATGGACGGCCGGCCTTTATGTGATGGTGGTCCTTCGTGCCGTCTTATCTCTCGAAGGACCATGGTGGTGAACTTCTAATTCCCCGTTATTTCTCGGTGTAGGGTGTGATTGCCAACGACCTACAATGGTCGGTCATTGCTTTATTGCTCTTTCTATTTTAAATTTTGTGCTGCACTTACATCTACTTTTGAAAATGAATTATATTTTTTTCCTGTTGAAATACGAAATTACTCACAACAGGCCTTTAATGATGATAATGATACTCTTGTATGTATGTAGAAATTCGTATGTGTCCATGTACAATGTAATGAAATAATTGATTAAATTATATTACAACAACCATCTGAACAAACGACGGACGGACGAACCGTATATGCATTTATTTTCTACCGTATTAAAAACGCAACAACAGTAATAACAATAATCATTGCATAAAAAAAAAAATACGCAGCACACCCATTTTCGAAGAAGCAAAAAAGCAATAATTATAAAAAAAAAACACTTTCATTATAACAAAACGATGTTAACCGAAGTTCACTAACATTTCATTACGAGGCAGGTATGAATGGCTGCACCACAGAAACAGATCATCTAATCGTTGGACATGAAAAAAAAAATAACTTAAATAGGCAGCAGTAATTTTTGAAACCATTCATGTTTAATTTATGGATTACAAAATAGCCCAGTGTTCATTAAAAATTTACACAATTTTTACCAGCATCACTTGCACATCATTATAATTTTCAACGACAACATTTTAGCGTTCAACATCAAGCAGCCCATCGCCATCTCCAACGCCATCAGTGGTATTATCATCTTCTGCCGCATCAGCAAAGGCTCTATAGCCTAACCGCCATCTATTGCCGTCATCAGCATCATAATCATCAACGTCATCGCCGCCATCTACATCACCATCACCATCACCATTGCAGACATTACTTGTACATCTACAATGTATGAAATGCGCCAAAAAATAGTAATAAAAACATTTTAGTTATAACAACAAAAGAGCTTTATATAAAACAATTACTTAGTGTTGCTGCCTTTTATGTACACGTATGCAATACATAAAAGGCAGCAGCAGCAACAATAACATTAAGCAAAACTACTACAATGTGATCAAAATGTTGTAGCCTTGCGGGCATTTGAGATATTTTGTAAAACGTTACTTGAACGCTTGCAAATAGGGCTTAGCAGGGAAACGAAGGCACAAAAGAGTTGGGAAAACATTTCTTTATTTTTCAACATAATTTCTTTTTAGCTCGATACACTGTCCAGTGATATTTAACAGCTTCTATTCTATATCCTGTTTATAGTAAGAACTGTTAAATTTCTTAAAAAAGCCATCAACCGCAGGCTCCACCTCTTCATTGTTGTCGAATTTTTTATCACCAAGCCATCTTTTCAAGTTTGGAAACAGAAAATAGACCGAAGGAACTAAATGTGACGAATAACTCTCGTGATGAAGCAATTCGAACTTTATTAATTTGGCCACCGCAATAATGGATGTGTGAACTGGAACATTGCCGTGATGAAACAGCACTTGCTTTTTCGCCAAATATTACCATTTTCCATAATTCCATCACCTAAATTAATAATATTCGCCATTGATGGTTTTTCTTTTCTGAAGATAATCAATAAAAATAATCCCATTCGCATTCCAGCAAACAGACGCCTACAGATGGAACCACCTTCGCCCTCTTTGGACACGATTCTCCCATTCCAGCTCTGTGCTTTGAAGCAAAAATTCTGCTTTATTGCGGTAAAACATCGCCAAACACTCTACTGAAACATCTTCACGACACTGTTTTTGTACTATTGTAAGCAAGCGTGGCACCCATTCTCCGCAAAGCTATCTTATCTTCAAATCTTCGGTCAATATACGATATATAGCACTTTTGGAAATGCCTAGCTCACGCACCTTCAGCCGACGATCATGCAATACAATTTTGTGGATTTTCTTAATCGTGGTACGGCCTCGTTTAAACTCTGCTACCCAATATTTTACAGTCGTAAACCAAAGAGTAAACTCCCCCAGAGTAAAATATAGCTCAGACTTAATGTTGGTTGAACTGAGGTCTTTCAAATGGAAATATTGAATTACATAACATCGAGCAATTTTTTCCATGTTTGCGAATTCACTGAGATCGTTCACTTTTGATGGCTCAAATAAAAATACTAAACTAAACAACGTAGCGCCTTAAAACTTGAAACATATGTTTTATAAAGTTGGCACTTTTCACAAAAATAATTTCTTTTAAATTATTTGCATCATCTATACGTCGGATCGGCCAGATTTGGACTGTCCTCGTGTGTTTGTTAGCACATTGGAGGTCTCTAGAAAAATTGTGTATGTCTCACTCACCCATTACATTTGCTAAGGACTTGTGGTTCTTGGCATCCTATAAGTTCGACTCTTTGCATGTGGGGAGGATCCACATTGTAAAGGCTGTGTATTGGAAATCTACTCGTTTCTTGCATTATTTTTTATCTTTGCCAGCCCGATCCTCGCACCAATGGTGACCATTTCTAGAATATTTGAAGGAATTCCAAAATTTCAGCTGAGAAGATGAGTCAGATGCACAAAGATGCATAAGATAAAAGTCCCTAAGAGGTATAATATTAGCTATATCAATATTTCCAAACAATTTCGAAATTTTGCAAATTTGGAACTTTCCGTTATAGGGACCCATTGGAATAGGACACATTAATGTCCTCTTTCAATTCGTTGGGTTAAATCTTTCCAACTAAAAGCAAAGAGGAGATATCTGTTTTCACAACTTATTTACCTGCCCTCACAATTTACCAATTTTTGAAACCGATAACAGCATTTGTTACAAGAATCAATCATTCTCTTAGAAATCATGGATTGGCTGATAATTTATCCACGGCTATGAATCATCTGACTGCCGTGCTGCTTTCGAAGGTAATACTAAGGTAAGGTGATGATATCAGATGAGTAAATTCTGCGGCTATCTGGAGTAATAGTAAGGTAAGGTGGTGATATTGTATGAGAAAACTCTGACCAGAATAGGTGTCATCGACTAGACAATCATCTTATAGAGATCGTAACGTATTATTCTTGACATGATAGTAAAAGCCTTGGCGGGGAAGGGGCTCTGAGTTTCTAGCTAAGATTATCTTGATAATTTTTTTAACGTTTATAACTCCGGCTCTTCATGTACACAAGATAAGGGTTATACATATATATAGTAGTATGGATTTATCAATGGAATTGCAGTACAGGGTTGCCCATATTCGACGGACCCATCTGGCAACGCCATAATTTTTGACAGAGATGTCAGATCGCTTAATGACATACCGCGTTTGAAGCGTCAGTCCAAGCAGATTTTTACCATGGAACAATACACGCCACGCGAGCGCTCCCAATAGCAATTCTGTGTCGTGGTGTTCTATTTTCATTTTTTTAATATTTGTGTTTGATATTATTCCACCATTTGTATCGCTTAATCTTTCCAAGTTCTTGCAATTACAATGGAAACAACAGTCCTTCAAGCCAAAACAGAACTAAGTGGCTCTCATGAACCAAGACTTTCTTGAGCGAGTCTTCATACTCATCAGTTCTTTTCTCACTTTTCTAGTTTTTGGTGTTTGATGTTCTTCCGGCCTGTGTGGAAATTTAAAGTTTTTCCAATTACTATGGAAAATATAGTCCTTCGAGCGAGAACAGAATTAAATTGCTCCCATAGACCAAGGTCTTTTTGAGAGAGTTTTCTTACTCACCAGTTTGCTTTTCATTTTTTTTTTTAATGCGTCGCGTAACCCTTCCAAGTTCTTTCTATTACTATGAAAACAACAATCCTTCGAGCCAGAATATAATTAAGTGGCAATCATGGACCAAGACTTTCTTAAGGGGTTTTCATCCTCATCAGTTCTCAATCCACTTTTTTAGTTTTTGGTAATCGATATTGTTTCAACCTGTGTGTCGCTTATTTTTTTTTTTTGCAATTTCTTCCTATTACTGTGGAAAATGTAGTTATTCGTGCTAGACCATAATTAAATGGCTCTCATCGACCAAGACTTACTTTACTAGAGGAGGGAGTCTTCATATTCATCACGTTTTAGTGATTTTTCAGTTTGCTCAAAAGTTGAGGGAGAAATATGCACTGGACAAATCTGCGCTGCATTTATTGGCACTTAAAGAAAAATTTAATGTGCAACAAAGCGATATCCGCTGCATTGTTGGCAATGTAGAAGAATTTATGAAATTTGAAGGCATACGTTGAAGCTCCGGGTTATCTAATAGCTTTTGACTGTTTGAAAAACAGTTTTTGAATTTGTCAGCGTTACCATAGTCACAAAATGTTTGATGCTTTGCCTGGGAATTGTTCCTGAAACAACAATTAAGTAGGAGTTTCTTTTCATATTCTAATCTTAGCCGCTTCTTTCAATATTCGTGCGTGAAATACGCCGAGCTAAGAAATTTCAATTATTATCTTTCTCACCAAGCTGTGGGCTAGTTCCATAGTATAGCCTTATCTACATATGTATATCTGTTAGGTAACTGAGGGATCACAGACCAAAATAAATGGCTAAAATTAGCCCCACAAAATTCGGGAAATACATTCTTTTCGTAGTTAAGACGGGAAGAAAGGATTTTGTCGAAAATGGTACATTTAGGGGTAATGAAGTGAGATATGCTCAAAAAAAAAAACCCTCGCCTAATAACTGAAACAAAAATCATGAATTCAGGAGGAAACCCCAGCTTTCAGCGTGCTGTAGAGAACTGGGACGAAAATAATGATACCATAGATTGAAACAAACGGTTGCGATGGGACTTTAAATTTTTTTACTTTTAGGCGATGACGAAGGCTCCTAGAAACAAAAATGGTATCATCTTATGGAACAAATTGAATGTAAAGGATTTTTCTTTTTAAATTCGGTCATTTCTCGGGGGTAATGAAATGCAGAAAGGGGACAAAAACGGTGCCACCAACTAAAAAAAGGGTGATAAAGACGGTTCAGAAACAAAGGCTCTCATAAACAAAAGTGATATCATCTTATAGAACAAATGGTATGGAAGGATTCTTTTCAGATTAGGTCATTTCGGGGGTAATAACAACTGAAAGGGTACAAAAACGGTACCATCAACTAGGAAAAGAGGCTGAAGCTAAATCCATAGGTTGTCAAGTCCGAAGACATAGTATAAAACCGTCCAATCCTTTGTGATATTTACGCTTATAAGGGGGAAATATGCGAGAAAGGGAGTAAAATTGGAACATGCAACAGTAACTTACATCACGTATTTTGGGGATATGCATTCCTCTCCATCAAGTCTATCAGTTAGGGCTCGCCGTAACACGGCTTTTAGAAATTCGTAATTCGTCGAGGTAAATCAAAAAGAAAGGGAGCAAAATACTGGTGTGGGTAAACCGTCTATTAGCGTAAGCTATGGAAAGGAATTTTTGTGTATCATTTAGGGGGCAAGATAGGAAATCAAGTTAACTCAATTTTTTAAAAGAAATGATTGAAGCTGAATTCACGCTTATAGGCAAAAAATCAGATGAGAAGAGAATAAAGATGATTAAACAAAGGGTGTTGAAGCCAGAACTGTAAAGTTTTAAATGGAAGTTCTTCTCCAGAATAAAATTAATTAAAACAAGTTATACATATCAGATTTACTGATGTATTATAAACTGTGGTGAAACAGACTGCAGAAGAACTAAACTTTCAAGTTAATTAGCGCCAGTTTCAAAAAATTAAATATAAAATTTTTATATAAATATTTTATTAATCTTAATGTAGTGATAAGTGCTCATATTTGTAGAGCTATATATGCAACAACAATTTTTATTTATTTATTTATTCTTTTTATTTCTTTCTAGGTAAGTTTTAGAAAGATGGAACAAATTAAATCAGAACAATTTAAGGTAACAATTAGTAATTATTCTATACAACTTGTGAGTTTAATAATAACCATCTGTTTGTTCTCGGCTACCTCTAATATTTCAAAAACCTTTCCTTAAATTGGCTTACAATTGTTAAATATCACAATTTATTAAAAAAATAAAACCCCTTGTAGTTCTTGACTGGAGAAAAGAAGAACTTGCATTCATTGAACTTCCATCCATCTTTATTTTCACTTCTCACTGAAAGCGAAGTATCAAATTGTCGATTTTTTTTAAGGATTTTAATACTAGAAAGAATTGTTAGAAATTGTTCATCAAAGTGGGCATGCTCAAATTAAGATAAATATTTATTTCCCGGTACGTATCCTTGAGCTTATTCACGATAGTGTATCTAAAAATATCAGTACGTTGCACGAAATTGGGAAAATAGTAGGACGCGGTTTTTCTTGGTCCTTCGAGCCGAAATTTTTAAGTGACAGCTTCATACCTAATATAATTTTTGTTGAAATGTCTCTACTGTTTGCGTTTGCCACAATAATATATCCAACGCTAGACTACTGCCACAAAGTTGCTTCTGGTCGCCCCTCTTGAATGCTGATTAAAGCAATGATGTTGCAAAAAAAGCAACTACTGCTGATTATGAGCTGACGCTGCTGCGACCATTCCCACTTGCTTCATTACATATATCTTTCTTTATGTTGTTATTTCTCTTGTTCTTGTTGTTGTCATTTAAGCGTGCCTCATGCAAGCTAATCATAGACGTTGTTTCTTCGTTTTCATTCAACTTGCGTCTAGTAAACATTTTGCAGAAGTAAAGCCAAGAAAGCGAAAAAAAAACACGTTGCTCATATGTGTACAAACCTTAATGGCCATAACAATCAAATAGGAGAAAAAAAACCAAGAGATCAACTTTGTGCTTAGGTGTTTTCTGTTCCAGAGTGGGCACATATACTGCGTGTACATTAAAAGAGGCGACGATCCTTAAACGGAATCACAAACAGAAAAAAAAAATAACAACACATTTAGAAAAGACACCTCAATAAGCTCATGGATATTTGGTGGGCATAGCTTTTAAACCCTCAAGGGAATTGTTTTCACACACTCGCCATTTGTAGAACATCAATGCCGTCACAATTAAACCAACTGAAATGTGATGTCAAAACGTATGGATGGATGACTTGCTGCAGAGCTATCATGCTGTCAGTGGTGGGAAATCGGCTTATAATCAGCAAGAATGTGAGTAATGTAATTCACTTTTCAATTCTCTAAGACATCTGGCATTAGTAACTTGATTAGGTATAAGGATAGGTTTTGTTGCGCTGAGAAAATGTTCATAGAGCGAAAAATTAAGCTGGCATCATCGTATTTTAAGAAATCACGGTCCTTCTACCTGTGAATTTTTAAATACGAATATATGACAAATATATATTTCACAGTATGTTCAAAAAAGAAAGAGGGCGTTTATAACTTTGTGAGTTAGATTGGATTGGATTGGAATTATTGTAAGTTAGATTGAAGTCTTCATTACTATGCGATGCTTCGATTGTGCCTTTATAAAAATCAATTTGCAGCAGAAGGAATTGAAAAGAAAGGAATAGCAATCGTTTTTTAGATATACCTATACATAGATCTAACGAAAATTGGGAGTTCATTTTACATTTAAAAAGTTTTTGTGTCATTTCGATCATTTATATAATTTTCCATAAAAATTTGACCACTATTTTCCAAATGGATGCCGTGTTTGCTAAGTGGCAATCGAATGGGAGTACTGCTTTCTTAACGTGATATGGGGCAATGAACGAAGAATGGTCTCACTGCAATGATTTTGGATCGGCAGTCCGCTGAGTGGAAAACACAGCAGTGCAGAGCGGCCAAAAACTAAACAGCTGGCCGGAAAGTTGATGACCGTCTTTTAGTACGTCCACAAAAATTCGTTCATCGATTACAGGGGAAAAAGAAGAACCTATAATAGCGAGTATTATGCTGCATTTTTGGATCGTTATAAGGGCAAAATCAAGCAAAAAGTCTCTAAATGACGAAGAAAGAAATAAACGGCCCCTAGAAGAATGCAGTACGTCACAAGTTTAGAGTTACAATGGCGTAAATTGAAATTCGATTTGCTGCCCCGTCCACCATAAAGCATAAAGCGGCTATTATCTATTTGCAAATCTCTCAAACAAATTGAAAATTTGGGCACTTCTATAAGTTGTCATTTCCGAATGGTAAACGTACTTTAAATATCAATGTATACGTACGTATAATTTTTGAATAATTGTTTTTTTTTTTCTAAATACTTAGAATTTTGTTATTAATACAACAAAAACAGTTTCAAAACCAGGCTTGGGTTTCCTAAAAAGGATTGAAAAATCATTTTACAAAAAGCAGAACAGGGTCATGGATTTTTCATTTTCGACTTCGTTGATCGATATTACAATTATTTCCATAAACCGACTTGCTGCTTATTTTAATATGTTCCACATATTTCTGTGCTACGTTTTTCTTGCTGCCACTATAAAATTTAAATTAATCTTGGAATAAACTTTATTTAGTTTTTAAACTAGATTACGCCCCTTTCACCACACCCTTTGTCAGATTATGCAACATTCCTAGCTAAATTTATCATGTGCTAAATATGGTGTGCAGATAATATTGATGTCATTTTAGTTTCTCCAGTGCCATTGGTAAATCAAAATTCTAATTATTTTTTTTTTTTTTTTTGCATATAGTTAAGATAACAATAGTAAAATTGACAGAGAAAATCTGCTTGTGAATGAATTAAAAGAAAACAAAAGGAAAAATAAATTACTGTGAAATAATATAACACAAAAGAAATCAGTTCAGAGTCAGAGTAAATCTTTTATGTGACATTGAAATATGTAAATAAAATTACATAAATTTGCACAAAAATTTGCTTTAAAATGGCAAGAATAACAACAATAACAACAGCTTATACAACTCAATTATACAATTTTAATAGGCAAACAGGCGAGGCAGCAGCAACGCCAATGACATCAGGCCTTTGACACACCAAACAGATCTGAACCGATATACGACCACGCATTCTATATAATTGTGGAAATTTCAGCGAATGACAGTGGCGATCGTCGTAATAAATGTTAACAAGAAAATGATTATTAATGTAAAGGTAAACAAAAACAAAAAACAACAGTGAAATGTAATGTAATGTAAATAATAATAATTTATAAATAAAACGTACGATATATATTCAACTCACTTGCTTATAAATATATACATATTATATCTTAACAGTCCACTTTTTCGTGCGTCCGTCTGTTCGTCTTTATGATCAATTTCCCCCAGCCGTCTGCTGTTTTTTGTTTTGTTTAAAGCGTCCAGCTGAGTTTGTGGTTGCGCTTGGAAAATTGTAAACAAAGAGCCGATATTGTTGTATTATTATTTGTCTGCGAAATATAACAACAGCAACAACACCAACAATAATGCTAACAACATTGGCAGCCCGTAATCATATCTCTAGTCCTCACTCTGACACTTCATCTGCCCGTTGCTTACGCTTCGACGTTTAGGGGTCCGATCGTATTGCCCCCCATTTGACTGTTACATGTGCATGTATGTATGTCTGTCTGCCTGTGTGAGAAAAAGTTTCTTATACATATTAATTGTAAATAATCGGCCTTTTTTTTGCAATACTTTATAAATAAAATATAAATATGTGTATGCCCACAGAGCGTTGTACGAGTGTATACAAATAAAAATTAACCTTCTACAGTATGGTTCAAAAGTGATTTAACGTCAGAAATGTAAAGGCTTGTTTTCTTCAATCTATCAACAATTTGTTAATATTTAATAAATATTATTTTTGTTTTTGAGTTTGTATAGTTTTATTGTTTTCATAGTATATATGTATATAATACTCTTTATATATTTTTGTATTTATATATAGTTGGATTTAATTGTAGCTAATTTAAAACGATGTAAAAAATGCAGTTTTATAGGGTAATTTTTATTATCATGTTTATTTTATTTCATTATTTTATTTATTTTTTATGTTTATTAATGATTATATTTTTATTTATTGTTTATAATTTTATTTTTATTTATAATTTTATTTTTATTTATAATGTAATGTTTTTTTAATTTTATATTTATATTTATTTTTTTATTTTTTATTTATCTTTTATTTTTATTTATTTTCTGTTTTAATTTACATTTTATTTTTATTTATTTTTTATTTTTATTTATTTTTTATTTTTATTTATTTTTTATTTTTATTTATTTTTTTTTAATTTATTTCTTATTTTTATTTATTTTTTATTTTTATTTATTTTTTATTTTTATTTGTTTTTTTATTTTAATTTTATTTTTTATTGTTATTTGTTTTTTTTAATTTTATTTATTTCTTTTATTTTTTAATTATATCTTTCAATCAATGGTCGTAACTGTACTTAACGTGATCTATTTTGAGGATACAATTTTTCATGACGCATTCGAGCTCTTCGAGTTACACGAATTATATTGGCTACCAAATTGTCGATTACGTGCCGGCTTTTACTTTGTACACTTTGAAGTTTACGTAGCTTCAAAAATGGAAAAGTCCAAAGGTCTGATACAGGCGCCCAAATCACCGGCCCGAAATTTGAAATTAACGGTTCACCGAATTGTTCTTGCGAATGAACATTCCTTGGCGAGCTGTGAAAACAAAGATTTTCGACTTCGTGTCCTTCAGTCGTGCTAAATCTTGCCAAGGTTAAATGTGATACCTATAACCTCCGAATAAACAAATTTGACAGTTTTATCTGTCTGAAAGTCTGTAATAAGAAATTTATCTTCAAATCGGTACCGAAAAGTGACAGACATTGGTCAGTAAAACTTGAAAATATTTATTATTCGTTGAAATTTATTATATATTTTTGGAAGAGGCCCCTTCCTAAATAATACAGCCACACCAACGAATAAGCCAGTTATCAAAACATTTTCCTAACACTTTTCCGGGAGAAGACTTAAACTTTCATCGCTAATTATGTTTTGTGTCTTCTATCAAGTGAAACCCGGTGCTCGGAACGGTAATTTGAGGTTTGAATAAAAGAATAAGAATAAAAACAGCAGGAGACATGTTATACGGTGGTTGTAAGACGATTTTTTTTTGTCAGAAATTCGTCCTCAATCCCTTGTTATATCGTCTGTTATAGCGGTCCAAAATGAGCTTTCCTTCAAATCTGGCATTTTTAATTAATTTTCTCCCTTAAACGGCCATACTTCTTTGTATTTACCATTTTGCCGTGTGAAAAATACCGCGATATCAAAGAAAACAATTAACATTACCTTTAAATTTAGGGAGTTCGAAGTGTTTTTTTTTGCAGTTTTGACTCACTTGGAAAGCGTCATTCGAAAGGGTATGGACTGCTTTGGAGTCGTGTCATTAGTTAAAGTGTTTTTTCCAATGTGGGGTCGAAATTGACTCGTTCTACTATGTTTTCAGCGACCTTTAGGCAATTGGGTATTGAAGAACATTCGGGTCTTTTAGAACCTTTAGAATGAACTAAGCAACGTATTTCATATCCAAAAAAAATTGGTAAAATTGTGTGAATTGGTTCGTCAGACAAAAAGAGTTCAGTGTCTCTCTCGCGAACTTAAATGACGATTTCTAGTCAGTAATTCCTTCACATTCTTGATGTTGATGATGACCGACCAGATCGTGGCAAATCTTTAAACACATCGCGGTTATGAAAGCACACATGTTTTTGATAAAGTCAATTCAAAAAACAACTAGGAATCGCCTTCAATTCACAACTACCATCGATGTAAGTGGAAGTGAAGTAGTGAAATAGTTTGCATGAGATAGACGCTGAACTCTCCGGCCTTCCAAACGGAATTCTTGCCAGAAGATTATGCGACGTTTGATAGATCATTGATTTCTTAAAAATGTAACGCTCCCTACCTTAAGTTAAGTGCAGTTTCGAGGCAATCGAGTATTCGCGGCGTGTACTAATAAAGTCTTTTCCGGAAAAAATGTTTAAAAAATTTTTCGATGGTTGGGTGTTAGCCTAAATTTAAAGTAAATTTAAATGAAGAAAAACAACTAGTGTGTTATTGTTTATATTTTTATGTTACGTATTTAATGTTTTCCTACATTTTATATTACATCTTTGTTGTTTTTTATTCTGTACTTTTATACATATGTATATATACATATATATTTGTAGTTATATATTAGTATGTTTACGTATTTATACATTTTTATTTTATATATTTTTTATATATTTATATATAATATATATATTTTATATATATTTATTTATATTTTATATTCTTTTTGTCATCATTTTTTTATATATACTTAAATGTTTATGTTTTATTTGCCTCTAACAGTTAGAATCTTCCCTCCTATGTGATGCATTATAGTGTCGCTCTACCCACATCTATCCTCCACCCCAGTATCCATTCCTTTCAGAATAGTATAGTGCAGACTTCCATATGAAGTTTTCAACTATTTTTCGTCTTTATTCTGATATGAAATTGTCTCATTCTTATGCGAAATATATTGACAAAGAAAAGAATCGCTGAGGATGGAAGAAAAAACAACGTAAATAAAAAGTTGGGTTGACTTCGTTCAGTTTTTGCTGTTCTTATTGCTGTTTCTTCTACTTTGCCTTAATGGATCCTATAAATATTTATAAAAGTTCAATTAAGACGCGACTGCATCATCAGCGATCATAAGCCTCACTGGGTTGTTCGTGTATAACTTGGAATATGTAACAGATATCGTATACAGGGTACAGTCAAACAATGCTATAAAGAACACAAAGGGATTGCATATTTTTGAATTCAGTTATAACGGAAGTTTATTATCTCCGTTGTAAATGGTGTCACCGGACCTTAAGATTATCCTTATATACATATTTTAAAACTTAGACATAAACTTTCAGATTTTTTAAATTTCCTTTTTAATTGATGTTTCATCTGTCATAGCTTTTGCATTAGTCCCCTTGTTACTATTTGATACAAAATGTTTATGCCTTTTGTTTTAAACTAAGAAAATTGTACCAGAATTTGATCAGTGGACCAGAAAAAGTTTCGCTATTAAGGTAATCCGCTGTAACCGGTGTTCGGTATTAACTTCGCAATTTATACAAAGAGTTGAGACGAATTTTGAGAGATAGATAGAGCGTACGTTATAAAGGTGTTCCTGTTTGTTATACCTCTGTTCGCTATAATGATGTCTCACTGTACGTATGTGGCTACTTTAGGCAGCCTCACACACATTTGCATAAAGTGATCTTCGATGCTTGTAATACAACAATGTGCAGTTCAAATTAAATATGACACTCTCTTCGTATTGCTTCTTAAACGTATTTTTGCGCTTTTTTTCGTAGCTGCTTTCGTTATTTCGTTCAACCACTTCCTTGAACTCTAAATTGTTTGCATGCCTTTTCTGAGTTAAGTGAGAAGAAGAGGATTTAGCAAACAAGAAATGAGCAGTGATGCAATTTCAGTCGATGCGCCCTATAAGCTGCAAAGTAGGAGGCTTATGAAATAATTATAAAAATTTTCTTAGCTCAGGAAGAAAAGAAGGTATTTATCGTTTGGTAGGTAACAACATGTGATACCCGGAAAGGAGCGTTTAAAGTACCAAGTATCTGGTGGACACGATAGCTGTGGTAAATCTTTCTGAAATTCCTTCATACTTGGCACAGCCTAATATTTTGCCAAGTAGTAGTCAGGTATTATAAATGGCTTACATAGGCGCATGCCTCGTACAAATATGCCGAATTCCGAAATTTATTTTTTCCTTGTAACTCCCAATTCACAGACCGCAACAAGGTATGTTTTTGACAATCGCATTGCTTTGCAATGATTAGCTAAGTTTGAAAAAGTCAACCGATTTAACTCACTTTTACTTATGGTCGCATCTTTAGTTTTTTAGTAAAATTTGTAAAATTTTTCTATGAAAAAAGTTTGGCAAACTAGAGTGTCCATCAAAAAATGTACTTTATTGCCACATCGCTCCTGTTACCGACCACACAAATTGGGCTATTTCTCGAAGTTCAAGATTTTCCTCGTATTTTTTTATCAGTAGGCTGCCGTAGCCGCAATTTTTGTCCATTGCATTAATTAGTGAGTCTGTACAATTTAAAAAAAAAAAAAAATTACCAAGTAACAAAACGCTCCCTTTGTTTCCTTCCTTACAAATGACCGATGTAACTCCTGTATTGTTTGCCTCACATCTTTCAAATAGTTGTATTGAATCCAGCCTAACTTTACATACATCAACTTTACATACATGCATAGCAAAGTCACTTTTGAAAATAAAAATGGAGGGCATTGCCGCACCTCCTTTGTTGCCTCCCAAACACGTTGGACGCTATATCGCAATTTAATATTTCCCTTAAATTTTCATCAATTTTATTTATTGAACTTTCATGTGTGAAAATTTCTGAAAAATCGACCGGGTAACCATGCCCTCTCTCTGGAAACTCCTACACAAATTACGTAATTTAACGCATACATTTCTACGTAGACACCTTTTATAGCATTGCGTTAAATTCCGTACAATTTACCAAATTTCGGGCTTTTAGCAATTTTTGTTCTATGAATGAAAATGAACTGCACTGCAAATACCCTTAGAGTATCACATATAAAACTGACAAAAAAAAAAAAAAAAAAAAAAAAAACACGTTTATCCTCTATTGTAGAAAGTTAATATATTTTTTATGTATATTTTCTTATGCATATTTTTTATCTGTTTTCAAACATTTCAATTCATTTTCAAATTTCTTTTTTTTTATATATATTTTTATACATTTTTTAAATATCTTATATAAATTTTTTTAAATATCTTTTTTGTATATATTTTTATAAATTTCTTAAATCAATATATATAAAAATGAATATCTGTCTGTCTGTGTACAAAAATAGTTTGTAAGAGAACTCCTCTCACACGGCGTACCCGATCTTCATGAAACTTTCAGGGCTTATTCGTGTCGGCCAGGAGAAGGTTTTTAACTATGTCCGAAGGTCGAAATCGAGGCGAGTGACATGATAAGTCCGTCGGAAAAGTGGAAAACTGGACATTTTTCATTATATATATAATTCTACTGTACGAGCGTTGTCATTGAACTCCTCCTAAACGGCTGGACCGCTTTGCATAAATTTTTGTATATGCGTCTGGGTGGTGCCCGGGATGGTTTGGATTTACAATTCGGTCCAATTGGACAAAGGGGCGTGGTACCTCCCATACAAACAAAAAATTAAAAATCAATTATTTCTGCTCCTGCTTACGGTATTTGAACAAAATTTGGTGCGTAGGTTTGGTGTACATATCTTAAGTGCTACTGCAAAGATGGGCGGGATTGAACAATGGGGCGTGGTACCTCCCATACAAACCATGAATTAAATATCCAATATTTCTGCTCCTGTTTACGGTATTTGAACAAAATTTGGTACATCGGTTTGGTGTGCATATCTTAAGTGCTACTGCAAATATGGGCGGGATTGGACAATGGGGCGTGGTACCTCCCATACAAACCATAAATAAAATATCCAATATTTCTGCTCCTGTTTACGGTATTTGAACAAAATTTGGTACATCGGTTTGGTATACATATCTTAAGTGCTACTGCAAATATGGGCAGGATTGGACAATGGGGCGTGGTACCTCCCATACAAACCATGAATTAAATATCCATGGCCTTTCTTATTATAATAGACCGATTGATGAAATATTTCCAATAAAAATAAAATTTGAAGGCAAAGCAACGTTTGCCGGGTCGGCTAGTGTTTTTTATATATTTTTTTACACATATTACAAATATATATGTACATACATATACATATTTGTTTTTTATATTTTTTTATATATATTACAAATACAAATATGTACATATAAATATTTGTTTTGTGTTTTTTTTATATATTTTTTTTTGTGATTTTGTAAATATTTTTTATGTTTTTAAGTTTCTGGAATTTTTCATATTTTTTTTTTTTTTTTGTACTTACACACGTTTTTATATTTTTTATATTTTTTACTTTGTATATACTTTTTTATATTTCGTATCGCTTGTGTTTTTTATGTTTCTATAATTTTTTATTTTTTACATTTTCTTTTTATATTTTATAACTATTTTGTCATTTTTGTATACTTTTCCATTTTTTTTATTTTTACATTTTTAATCTTTTTGTGAGATTTTGAAGTTTGTTATACTTGTTTTTTTTTCTTATTTTTTTTTTGTTTTTATTTTTTTTTATTTTTTTTTATTTTTTTTTTATTTTACTTTTTTATTTTATTTTTTTTTTATTTAATTTTTTTTTATTTTATTTTATTTTTTTTTAAATTTTTTTTTTTTATTTTTTTTCTTTTTTTTTTTTTTTTTTACATATTTTAATGTTTTTCTTATAGATTTTGTATTCTGTATATTCCGTATTTTTTCCTTCACATTGTTTCTGTTTTATATTCTATATACTTTTACTTTTATATCTTTGTATTTGTCTTATATCTGTTTATATATCTTATGTTCTTATAGTTTTTTGTGTTTTTATTCTCTTTTTTTATATTGTATATACCGTTCTTATTTTTATTTTTATTCTTGGATTTTTGTTTTATATGTTAACATTGCGAAAATTTGTAATTTTCCACTTTTAAAGTTCAATATTTGTATTTTACTTAAATTTATTTTATTTAGTTTTATATATATTGTTTATTTATATATGTTATTTATTTTTATGTATTATTTATTTATATATGTTATTTATTTTTATATATTATTTGTTTTTATAAATATGTTATTTATTTTTGTATTTTTGTTTTTTACATTACTGTGTTGGAATAATTCCCATTTTTACGTTTTTTTTTTGTCTACTGATATTCTTGTAACGTAACATTTGGTTTAAATTGTGTTGCATCCCTCCATCCAATTTCATGTGTGTATGTGTGTTTGATACATTTGTATTTTCTGTATATAAACAATCATATTTGTATATCACGATCTGTGTAGCATTCAACATCAGTGCTCTCGAGGTTACTGCAAATAATTTTCTTTATTTTTAGACTTTCGATTTCGTCGAATTTCTCTCTGCTGCAGTTTTTGCACAATTGCATCTGCTGCTGACTCAATCGATCGACCCCTCTCTGTTTAAACAACCTCAACTAGCAATTCCAGTTTTCTTCGTTGCCAACGATTACGAATCCTTTGGGGCTTGATTTTACTATTATCTTGCAGCTTTTATTTGCTTGCTTTTTATTTAATAGTTGACTATCTTTGAGGTTTACTTTAGCTGTATAAAGCTGAGTAAATATTTGATAGAAGTTAAGAGCTAGAAATGTTGTACTATTTTTTATCTATTATTTGCTGTTATTAAATTTTTAATTTTTTTTCTGTTCTGTTTGTCAATACGTAGAGGAACGAGTCATACTAGTAGATAATGAATTATAGACACGTTTTTTATATAGAATTTTAATAAGACATTAAGCAGCCAATGAATCGGATTCATTTAGAATTCCTTCAGGGTGTGAGGGTGGTCTGACAAATGAAGAGAAAGGTTATAATTGTTTAATTGGCAGTAGGAGGGAGCAGGGCTTAAGGTAAATGATTGATGAACGATAACTGAATTGCAGGAGGGTGGGAAGCGAACTTGAGATTAGATAAATATTTGCATCTATAATGGGTGTAGATAGGAGCGACAATTAATATGAAAGTTTTACTCTAGCTGAAGCATCAAATCAAATGTCATTTTCACTGGGCTACAATAAAAGTAGCTTGACATGAAACGACGATAAAGTTGACAAATGTTACGCGCCATTCATCTGACACCATTTCGACAACTATTCCCATTGTCTGTTATTCGGAATTCCCTTAAATTTCATGAATATCTTATTTTTGACGCAAATTTATTTAACAAATTACCATCACTACAGATGACGAACCTAATTAAACAATAAACACAATACTAATTATAAATTATTTGTACAAATTAACATATAGTTATGACTTATTGTCTCTCTCTCTTGTTCATAATATTTACATTGTTGTTTTTTTTTTTCTTCTCATATTAATTAAAAGCAAATTAATTAACTAACTATTAAAAGACTATAAGTATAACAAACTCAATTGGATTTTGGGAAGCGTAGAGATAAATAAATTCAAAACTAAACAAACAATCAAATTCGACTAATAATCTGAAAAGAAGAGCACCAATTTGTATGGAACTGTGTTGAACAGCCAAAGGTGGGTTATAACTATTAAAAGTTTATTGTTAAAATCCAAAAAAAAAGAAACTATAAGGAAAAGAATACAAAAATAAATATCTCAAACTTGTAATGACCAGAGGATGAGACCCCAATTTGTAAAACATTTTCGTCCCATTAATTTGTCTCGTCTTCAATGCTGAGAGAAAAACAAAAAGTATGAATAATTAAAAAAACAAATTATATTAACTCAAGGTTATGGTTGCTTTTGCGAACACTGTAAGTGAGCTCAGTATGAGTCATTTTTTACCTAAGGAGAAAATATAATCAGCTGAAATTTTAAATGGTCTAGATTAAATATTAAACCGGTTGTAATTTTGACATAATAATTATCTGGATTTATTTAAAGCTGTGGTGGCTTCTTAATAAGTCATGCCTTTGGGTAAAATAAGCCTGTTTGTGTAAATCAATATAAATTATGGTTTGGGGGGGACATCATCAATATATACGAGGTGTGATAACTCGGTTGATACAGTAAATAAACGGCAAGAAAGTCATTTCTATGTTTTTTAACTCAGATAAATGCCTTTTGTTTGAATTGCGTTAAATTTTCTGTTTTACATTACAATTTATAAACATTATATATATTGTTTATATATATTATATATGTTATTTATATATATTATTTATATATATTATTCATATATATTATTTATATATATTATTTATATACATCATTTATGTATATTATTTATACATATTATTTATATATATTGTTTTAGTTATTAGTTTACTTTTAAATAGCGTTGTGAATGCGGAGGCATAAATGGAACGTATTCACCATATTTTGCTCCCTTATTGGAAAAGGCCCAAAAAATCTGGTGAAATATGGTTCAGACATTTTGGAAAGCGAATGACGCCTTAACAGAAAGAAGGTGCTAAAATCGATTCACGAAATTTCGTTCAGAAAATTTCGGGCTCAAGGATCACCAATGTGCGATCAGCCAAATAAAATTCGTTTCTGTCACAGAAATTGCAGAGAAGTCTTAAGAATCACACATGATCGTTGAACACCAATTAAAATTGTCTGGGTTTGTCGAAAAGTTCGAAATTTGGGTTCCGCTTGAGATTAAGGAAATCCACATAACAAAGCTCATAAGCACTTTGAGCACTTTATTGGTTAAACGCATCTAAAATGATAGCTTTTTGAAACGCCTTGCCTGTGTATACTAACTTTGTTTTGACTCTGTGGATGGAGTTCTTGGTTATTGTCGATATTATGCTTAATTCCTTCACATGTGATGCCTTCCGGAATTAGCGATTTGTAAAAGTGTTTTCTCTACATTTGCAGTGTATTCTGTGTATCCTTGACCAGAGTTCCGTTATTGTCGTTTTGGTAGCATATTTTTCTCTGTACTTTTCTCTACCTTTAGTTTCCCAATGCTCTCGTTTCTTCTTGTCAGAAGAAGGGGAAGTACGTTATCCTTCATTGAGTTTATGTGAGGCAGTACGAGCTGCCAAGACGAAGACCATAGTGGTCGATCAATCGAGGTGTCCACGCCAGACACGATGAAGAAAATCCACAAACTGGTGTTGGATGATCGTCGGCTGAAGTTGCGTGAGCTAGCTGAAATGATAGGCATTTCAAAAAATGCTATACATCGTATATTAATCGAAGATTTTTTGAAGATGAGAAAGCTGGGCACAAGATGGGTGCCGCGTTTGCTTTCAATAGAGATGTTTTAGTTCAGTGTTTGGCTATGTTTCACCACAATAAAGGCGAATTTTTGCGCCGATTTATAACTATAGATGAGACATGGGCCCACCGCTTCACACTTGAGATAAAAGAGCAGCCAAAGCAGTTGACTGGAATGGAAGAATCGAGTCCAAAAAAGACGAAGACGGTTTCATCTGCATCTCTGTCTAACGCTGTCATTAGTCATTTACATTGAATTTAAAATTTGCTCATTTATGATAAATGAATGTTAGCATTTCCAATCCCCACAGCCAGCCGTATAAATATCAGTTGGAACAATCCCTAAATTTAATACTTGGAATGTACATAATATTATTTCTATTAGCACCAAATTTCGAATAGTAGAAGGAAAGAAAAATAACTTTACTTCCAAAGTGGAATTAAGACAAAAATTAACTGTGTTTATCACGCAGAATTATGACCCATGAAAATTGTTATGAAACTTGTTTTCTCATCCCAACAATTAACTCTCCTTGAAGCGTATTGTCTGTCATCACCTGTAGTGTCAAATTTTATCACTTATGCATTGAACATTTTTGTTGAGCTGGGAAGTACTGAGAAACCCGTATTAGTGCCAAAATTCTAACGATTACTAGGCCATTAATTTTCATGTAATTTCCGTTAATAGTAGATTTTACCGTTTTTGTTATTTGGTACGACATACACGATCTATATTCTATAAGGTTATGGCAGGCAGTCTCGGTGTAATCAACCCTCCTATAATGCAGTCGCACAAATAGGAATTAAAATATTACCCTTTGATACCTGCATAATTGTAACTGACAAGCACAGACTCTGAGGCCGAATAATATAAGGCGGAGATGATAATAGTTGAGTGATAACTTAATTTAACACAAAATTTGGTAGGGAAAAGTGACACTGCAATCACCAAAGCTACCGCCACTCCACCACCAACATCATCGATTGACCACAATAAAGAAATTGTATTCAAAATCAACAGCAGCAGTAGCGGCGGCATTGCTAGGGCGGCAAACGATGACAATCTTTTGTCAGAATTTATTAACCTAAAGAGTTGGAAAATACAACAAACTAACCGCACAGGCAACCAGCCGATCTGACCGGCCCCGACCTCTCACATGTTAATCACCACACCCTCATCGTTTTCAATCATCATCATCATCATCATCGTCATCGCTATAACAAAGTGGAAAGAAGGCGGACAACCGACCGACCGGCACATTACAGAAATTTTGAAAACCCGTCAACACACATTTTTGGCCAAAACCAAAACATGACAGCAAAACCACCACCGCCGCCACCACCAGCACCAACAACATCATTAGTAGTTTAATTTCGACTCAACGACTCAATACAGTCAGTCTTTGCATCAACTCGATCCTATTCCATTTGCGTCTCGTTTGTTAAGCGAGCGAGCATTGCGGCTCTGCGTTGTCACCGGCTAAGAAATTGATGGTGGCGATGTTGTTAATACTATGCTTGGTTGACTTTGACCAACATTTTCATTTAATTTATTTCGGCGAATTTCTTACGGACAGTGAACGGCCGCCGTAGCACATTTACATGTTTCACTTTTTCTCCATTAGAAAATTGCAAGCAGGCTGACTGTCAATCCCATGGAAAAAAACTAGCAACACCACACATTTTACTACTTACTATATGTGGCACAATGGAAAAATGTTACACAAAATCAGCAATCAGTCCAGTAGATCAAACAACTTCATTAATTTGAAGTTTTTGTTTGAAATGTTATCACAAGCTTAGTTGTTACACTGGAGGAAATAATTACAGATCAAAATTAACTACGATTTAAATATTATTGTATAACGAAGTGAGGGAGTTAAGAATATTGTGTAGAAATATTTATGTTTTATTATATTTTATTCCAATTTTTACCCCATTTATCCGATAGTGAAGGAAAGTAATAGTTTAGGTGTAAGTGATAGTTTTGAATATAGTACAATTTACGTACGATAGGTGTCGCCAGCAATGTTAATATACGACGGTTTTCATATTCTGCATCATTGCAATATCACCGCACGAAACGTTAAGTGTTTTTAACACAAAAAGGTAGGATTACAAATTTTGACATCAGAGTGTATTAATAATTTAATAACTTTAGAAATTTGTAATTGTGTTTTTTGTTTTTTAATTCAATTTTGATTTTCTTTCTATTCTATGTTACAAAAATATACGAAATTTTGCGCATTTGCGTTCCTGAAGCTAAGTTTTACATTTAAGTCGTATTTTTGAAAATTATTTTTTTCTTTTTTTCAAATTTTAAATTTAAATTTTGAATCAAAAAAGAGTAAAATTACAATGTACATTTAAATCTAAATCTAACAGTAATTAGTAATAATTAATTCGAAGCCTCCGATTTTGTAGCCAAATTATGGTTTTGGTTGTAATCACTTACCAGTGAATGGTGAAACTGGATCATTTCGATTCATGTTTTAATGTAACCCGTATATAAATGGGTGGTCACAGCTTGTTTATTGTCGCTCCTAAATCATACAGTTGTTATCTTCGTTTTTATAATAATTAATATGCTTTGATTGGATCGGGGACGAAATCTATTACAAATGGGCGATATGTTTCAATACAACTTACAGTATTGGCGACAATTTAATAAAACTCTATCGAAAATAAACCGTGTCGGTCCATTATTTGATTTAGTCCCAATACAGTACAGTACAAGCTTGATTTCGTCGATCTATATATAGGCGTTTGCTTTTATTGGCATTCAATTTCATTTAATCAAAACTATTTGGTGGGGTCAAAGATGAACCTTACTCATAATCGACCCTATCGGTTAGAATTTTCATATTAGCGCGCAACAGATCAATTATAACCAATTTCTTTTGGCCCATATTTTCATATTACCGCGCAACAGTTTCAGTTTCTGCGATCCAAATCAAAAATATACACAATTTTGATTCTGATTTCTACAACCGTATCATATTTTTATTGAATTTTGTTTCCTCGTATCACAAACAAAACAAAATTACTAACAATTTTAATTTTGATTCACACACTCGGCACGAATTTAGCAGTAATTTTGATTTATGAAATGTTTTGTTTGTATGTCAAAAAGGAGACAACATTTTTGAGTTGCTGTGAAAATTTTTGAGAGGCTAAAATCGTAAGTTTTGAACCAATTTTTCCACTCCCAGTTTGGCTTCACGATTTTTTTTTTTTTTTTCCACGAAAGTAAACTTCATTTGGTATCATTCCTGATTCAGATTAAGAAAGGAATCTGTATAAAAATATAATTTTCGTTTCAGTTTCTGTCAGTTTCTCTTTTTGGTGATCAGATAGAATAAGGTACATATATTTTGTTCGGTCTAGATTTTCGGTCAAAATTTTGGTTTGAAATTTCATTTTTAAATTAAAATTTCTTGTTTTTAATTCTAAGAAATTAAAGTGCGTAAATCAAAATTGAATTATAAATCTAAGTTTTTTCCTCATAATTTTGAAATGTAATTTTTTTGAATTTAGAATTTAATTTTTTTTGTTGTTGTTGATTTAGAATTTTAATTTATTTTTTTTTTGTTTTTGATTTAGGATTTTAATTTATTTTTATTTTTTTATTTAGAATTTAATTTTTTTTGGTTTAGAATTGTATTTTTTTCGGTTTAGAGTTTTAATCTTTTTATTTTGATTTAGAATTTTAATTTTTTTTTCGATTTAGAGTTTTAATTTTTTTTTTTGATTCAGAATTTTCATTGTTTTTTTATTTAGAATTTTAATTCTTGTTTTTGATTTAGAATTTTCATTTTTTGTTATTTAGAATTTTTTTGTTTTTCGATTTGGAGTTTTATTTCTTTCTATTTTGATTTAGAATTTTAATTTTTTTTTTCATTTAGAATTTTAATTTTTCTTTCTTGATTTACAGTTTTAATTTCTTTTTTTTCTTTTGATTCAGAGTTTTAATTTTTTTTGTTTTAATTTTTTTGGTTTTAATTTCTTTTTTTTTTTTTTTTTAATTTCTTTTTTTTTTTATTTAGAAAATTATGTTTATTTTTTGGACTTAGAATTTTAATTTTTTTCGATTTAGAGTTTTAATTCTTTAATTTTGATTTAGAATTTTTATTTGTTTTTTTTTTTTATTTAGAGTTTTTATTTTATTTTCTTGATCTATAATTTTAATTTTTTTTATTTAGAATTTTAATTTATGTTTCTTTTTTTTTTGGTTTTGAATTTCAATTTATTTATTTTTTTGATTTTGAATTTAAATTTGTTTATTTTTTGATTTTGAATTTTAGTTTTTTTTTTTGATTTAGTTTTAATTTTTTTATTTTGATTTGGAATTTTCATTTTTTTAGAATTTTAATTTTTGTTTTTTTTTTTGATTTAGAATTATTATTTTTTTTAATTTATTAATATTTTATTAATTTATAGTTTAATTTATTTATTTTTTTTTTTTACTTTTTGATTTTGAATTTAATTTTTAATTTTGAATTTTCAAGTTTTGGTTTAGGTTCCTCTGTTGTGTAATGAATATAAAACGAATAAAATACAGAAATTGTGAAATAAACCAAAAAACACCGTTTTAAAAAGAAAACGTTTTTGTTGTTGATTGGTCCTAAACCGAGACAAGTCGTCTTATTTACAAATCAAGGTTTAGCTGTCTGTGTATTTCTTTTTGGTTTCCATGTCGTTCACCCTGTTACGATGTAACTTTGGCAGATTTTAGTGTGATGGTTTCCCTGAAATCGCAGTTAAAGTAAAGTAGGTGGCGCGTCGGTCCAATGCAATGTGTAAGGCTTGATTATTACATAGTAGCCTCTGATTTAAAATATGAAAAATTTTTATAATGTCGAAGTTTATGTGAATTTTTCTGCAAGTGCTCTTTCTACCGCATGTTAGCAGTTTCATTTAAGCGTCTCGAATATTGTCCAACTTTATTCTTTGAGCGTATGCGACGGTTGATTCCTCCAAACCTGAATCTATTATTTTACCACTTCACCTGTGTTGTCTAAGGCTGTTAATGTCGACAGAGAGTTTTCGTTTGTTTCATTTGACTCTCATACCGTGGCAATTGTTTATTACATCCAAGCATTAGCCGTTTTACACCTTTTACTACAACTATTGCCCGTCATCGTAACTATTCATTTATTATAATTTCATTTTCCATTCAGCGAGGGGAAATAACTTTCAATTTTCAAACGTGAAAACAAGTGAAAATTTGTTATCTTTTCGTAAATTGTTAACAAACCACCACCACCGGCACTGGCACCAGCACCGCCGCCACCGCCACCTTACACCTCCATCTTAATTGGGGGAAAAAAGTCGAGGAGAAAATTTCCAACCAAATGAGAATTTCATTGCAAATGCAAATTGAAAATGTTGACATGAAACTGTAAAAATTACAACACTTTGTTGTTGTTACGTCTGAAAAAGTAATGAAATTGTTTGTACGGTATGGGGAGCAGAGCACAGAGGAGGTTTTGTTAGGGAATTGAAAAGAAAATTTACATCACAACTAAATTGAAATAAAATAATAGTCATTGTTTAAGGGCAAATCCAGCGAACAGAAGAGAGGAGGGTAGGAGACGTGCAGTGCAGCCGTCCGGCTGGTTTCCCAAAATTCATCCATGCATGAACTTGTTAATGCGCTGCGTTTAGACGCCGTTGAAAAAGATCTGTAGATAGACATTTTTAAGAAAAATTCTATTGAAAAATAAGCAGATAATGGGTGAAAATTATACATTAGCATTATTTTATTAATAGGCTAATTTTCAGCGTACCGAACAAAAAAAAGTTGTGAGAACTTTGATGGCCAATTAAGTTGGTAATGTATAGGCAATACGGCACACACACCTAATAACGCAGAGAGAGATGGCAGACGATATGTGGTGTTGGGATAATAGAGGATAAGCTATTTGTTGTTGCCAACGTAACTTTCTGATACAATTTGGGGTCAAAAATAGTGCCTACATTTCAGCTATAGTCTTTGGTCCTTCGAGCCTATTATTTAGGTAATTATTTGCTGTAAAGGTGAAAAATCGGAAGGAGAATTAATTATATTGTATTTGAAAAGCAATAGCTTTAAATATAAATCCTTTTCCTCTTAACCAGTAAAATGCTGAATGTTATGTATTAAGATAAGTTTAACAAGAGTTTACACAAGGCAGTTGTTTAGCTATGGAAGGTCTTATAAGACATATTTAGTGACAACTTGAAAATGTGATTTATGGAGTACAATAGCATATATATCTCCTGCGATCAGTAGTGAAATGTAATATTTCATCACATATTTTGCATTCTGTTACGTTGTATGACGCCATAGAATTTTTTTTGTTTTATAGTTTGGTGTGACATTTGTTGAGATACAGTATTAATCGCACTATTTTAGGAACCACCGCTGATACGTTGAAAATTACCCGCACACATATTTATCACAATTGGATCAAAGATATCCAAATCTGTACGGAGCACACGGACAGATACACATTGCTTCATGTGTTTGATGACCCGGGCACCAATTATTCCGATGCATTCATAGCAATTCGATAACGTTTCATTGCTATCGGATGAACAGTTTGTGACATATAAAAATTGGATATATTATATATATTATAGAGATATGTGAGTTATATATGGAGCAAATAAAAATTAGTCATGTAAGATCAGACTATTTTGATTTTGTTGAAATAGCGACTGTACAACC
>JAHXMU010000077.1:722330-747655 GCA_019455685.1 Philornis downsi
ATAATGAGCTAAGTTATAATAATTTGAGCCTTGTAACGCTGTAGTATATTTTTTAAAGGTGCTAGTAAATGGTGACTCAAATAAAAGAAAAATCCCTAATTCTATACGCTAAAAGTAGGGTTTTTAATCACATTTTTGAACGATAGTATAAAGAAACTTTAAACTTAGAAATGTTCCGTTTCTACTATCTTTATTCAGTTGGTGGCGATTCCTCGTGAACAATATTTGGGTGTGAGGGGTTATTTAACGGAGAAGCTTTGTGTAAGTGGCTCTTTTAAAATTGGCTTAAAATATACTTACATACTTACTTATATATGTTACTTACTTATATATGTTATATATACTATGTTTAAGTTAGGACTACGATTTTAATTCTAATTGGATATATATCTCATGGATATGATTACTAATTCCAATTAAAATTAAAATCGTAGCTCTACCTCTAACATTGTTTTGCTCGCTATAAGTAATCTTTTGTATTCCTTAGGGCGAATCCATTAAATTGAATTAAGTATTCCAATTTCTCCTATAATTATTGTTGAAACAAGACTCGGGTGGGTAGGTCTAATCTATGTTTCTAACGATTTTCTATTATACTGCAGAGGCTTTTCATACTAATAACAATTTCTACTCTAAAAAAAGGCGTCTATTCAAGGTTCATCATTGATAATTTTTGCTCTAACACCCTTGTACCACCGTTTGCATTATGTAAAATTTGTTGCAGATGTACGACCATTTTTAATCTCAAATATCGACTTACAACCTATCATAAAGTGCAATACGTGCCACTGCACACTTTTTTAAATCGTTTTAATTTCTACCATTTAATTTGTGTAGAAATAGCACTTTAGATATTAAATGCGCAATATTACCTGCTTGATATTGGAAACTATCACCAAGTTGCTTCAAACTTCTAGTTGCTAGAGTTGTTTAACTGACCTGGAATATTTACAAAAAGTCTGCAAACCTCTATTTCTGCTCAGATTCGTTAATCTGATTGCATTAAAATTTTATTACAAAGTTGATATCTACGTACTTTTATTATTATTATTTAATGAAGCTGAAAATATGCGATAGATGGCGCTCGAATCAGGTTTTTGACGCGATTTAAATAAACTTTTATGTATAACCACTAAATTATGAATTTAATGGCAAATAGCGGCGTATTACCTTCTTACATAGATTACTATTCTTAAAATGTGTGCAACTTGTATTAGGCTAATAAGGAGAAATCGCATGGGCATTAAGGAGAAATCGCATAGGCATATCCGTATTGAATCATCATTGTGTTGAACTTGAAAAACAAGGATGTTAGTATTGTTTTTAATTATCATCAGCCATCATCAGCGATAGCTACAACTGTCAATAAAACGTCAATAAAATATTCGTTATGAATTGTATATAAAGGATCAACTAACTTTTTGAATATCGGTAGTTGTTAAATTAGTATCGATAAATATGAGGACATGTCTCTACCTATATATCACATTCCTCTGTGGCTTAATCTGTTTATGTAGTCATTTATAATATTTGGCACTTCTAAAGTGTATCTGTTATATTTATTATCTTCTTATAATATAAAATTTTAACTTCGACAATATTAGGATTTGACCAGTCAATGTAAATTTTTTATATATGTGGCTTATCGGTTATTTTTGGGTCTTATTTTGTCTTCAACTTTGATTTTGTAATGTCAACATATTTTAGTCGATGTTGAACTCGTCCTCATCAAATATATATAATATTGATTAAATTTGATTTATTTTCTTGGCTTATTTGGATTTTGGTTTAGTAAACAAGTTGTTAATTGTATTGTCTTAAGTCCTCAGTCCTTGACTTAAGTCCTCATTTGGAAATGTTCGACGCTACATTGAAAGGATTTTCTTTATGTACTATAAAGTCTATAACAAAATATAAATATTTTACTAATTTTTATTGTTTCCTTTTCTTTTTCAGGTATGTTACTACATTTTCTATACATTCCAATGAAAATATTTTAAGGTAACATTAAATTTATTTATTCAATTAATAAAAATTTTAATTTAATATGGATTGTTGGTGAGTTTGCCCCTATAATTCGATAACCCAGTTCAAGACCAAGTTAGGTTAGGTTGACGGAGGTAATTTAGAGTATTTGTAGCGTTGTTATGAACAGTTTAAAATTGGCTTACATTTTAACTTGGAAAATTGTCCTTGATGAGCATTCTAATGCATTTCACAATTTCTGAAAAAAATTTACCAATCGTTAATAATAAAAAAAGTCATCCAATTATAAAAAACAAACTTTGAAACAGTTTAAAATTGGCTTAAATTTTATTTTTGGAAAATTGTCTTTGGTGTGCACTCTGATGCTTTTCCTAACTTCTTAAAAAACATTTGTCAATCGTTAATACTAAAAGAAGTCGTCCAATTATAAAGAAGCAAAACAAACTTTGAATTCAAATATACGAGACATTTGTTTACCAAACTCCAGAAAATTTTGTAATAAATGGTCGTCTACATATATACAGGGCGGCGCACCAATTGCGCTACAATTAGAAATTCAAATAACCAAATATCTAACCAAAATCTACATAATAAATTTTTTTATTGTATAGAAAATTCAATTTTATTTTATGTAACTAATTGGTTTTGAACATGTTGGATCATTAATGACCTCCATGCTCTTCCACGCATACGACTATGCGACATTTGGTTAGAAAACTATTCATTGGGGCCTGAAGGTTTGAAATCGGAATCGCCTCAATTATTGTTTTAATGGATTACTTCAATTCAGTCATATTCCTTGGTTTCGTTTTGTACACCTTTTGCTTGACATAATCCCATAAAAAGAAAGTCTGGTGCAGTCAGTTCAGGTGACATTGGGGGACAACGGAAAGTTGAGTTTCTGTTTATTTAGGAATTTTCGTTGAAACTCCGCTATAACCGATTTGGCTATGTGTGTAGTTGCTCCATCTTGCTGGAATCAAATGCTGTTAAATTGGATACGTCTTCGGCGTTGTTCTGGGTAAAAGAAACTCCTTCAACATCTTTAAAAAACCGTGCCCATTAGTCCGCCTTTTGTGTTTGTAGAATGATTCGTGCGCCATTCTGTACTTTTGGTTATGTATTACGTTTTATATCCCATCATCATCATTATCTATCCAAACGCTCGTCCACATATTCCCTGTATAAGTGTTTGCTACACTTGTAGTTATCCTTGTTCATTTGAGGACAAAATAAAAAATAGGAAATTGCAAATTCATCAAAATTAAGCATTGGCTATGTCGCAGTATGTACCATATCTTCCTATGCCGCCAAACATTCATAGTTTCAGTTCTGTGGAGCCTCGGATTGCCTAACATTGTTGTCTGGTGGACAATGAATGTTAAACAAAGTGTTATCCTTCCATATGTTATCCTTATATGGTATATGGTGTTAGTACTACACGCAATACAATTTAATTTTCCCGTGTTTTTTATATTTACTTTGAGTAAATATTTGCTAAAATAATAGATTTTTTTTGGAGATTGAATGTTGTGTTCAACATGTACTTGGAGGCATAGACCTGTTCGTTACAACATCATAAGAGGGCTGTGTAACACGTAGTAAAGATCAAAGAATAAAGTAGCAAGGCGTCCATTTTTTTTGGCATTTTTTACCAAGAGCTTGAATTTTATTTTGTATAGACATTGAAACGCATGTTCCAGTAAGGGACTGCGACAGTAATAATTTATAATAATAATATATTTATAATAAATCTTCGAAAATAGCAATTTTTTGTGCTATTTGTTATAGCGCTCAGAAACAGCAATTATTTTCGATTTAAATTTTTACCCTATTTTTCAATAATTGTTATTGAAGACTTTTCAAAAAAAAATCAGATATAAAAGTCAGTCTGTAAGGTTCTCACATCGAAGTGAAAAACTAAACTTATTTTTTTATATTATATAAAATTATATTTTTATATAACGCCTTTTATCTCTTGTGACCTTAAATAGCGTCTCTTGCTTTAATCAGTATGCAAATAATTTTAAGTTGGCTCTACATTATTTACGACAGTTTTCTGGATAGTTATTTCGTACTATTATTTATAACATTACAGAAATAAAAGAGATTGCGAAAGCGATTTTGAAACCATTTAATAATTTTTTTTCACAATTAAACGATTTAGATCCTGAAACCATCCCAGCTAACTATGGAACTATGTGCCAAAATGTAATTACAATCGACTCAGTGGTGTAGAAGTATGCACGAAACATATTCACATACATGGAAACATAGTTTGTGTGGCTGTGTGTTACGCTCAAGATTTGGAGCCGTCCACCAAAGTGTGATGATGCATTCGGAGACTATTCCATGTGTGTCTGGAATGGTTTCTGGAATTACTCCGTCCTTCAGAAACCGTTCCAGATATCTAGAGAAAGTAGGCTGTAGAAAATTTTCTAACATACATTATCTGTATCTATGTGAGTTTAGAGTAGACATCCGCAATGATCGTCAGATCGTGGTGAAATTGCGTAATTCCTTGAGTGGTTTCTCTTTAGGATTCTACAACAGATTGTCTGGCTTCTGTTGCCTAGCGAAGTCACAATATTGGGCGATGAATGGAAATTATACTTGCGTTCCATATCTTGCATAGTAAATGAATCACACAAACATTCATTTTTCATTTTATTTCAAGGAAAAAACAGTCAAAATATCATCACAATCAGACTAACAGCATAAAAACTTTTATGTAACATAGATTCACAGACAATATATATTTATGTACTTCTAGCCTCTTAATGGAAATAGTGGACCAACCAAAATAGACACAACAAATTTGTATATTACATGTTATGAAAGTAGATGGAGCGCTAACAAATGTTTTAATATACTTAGAATATTTGTATCATATTTCGTTCACAATGATTCGTTTAATTTCAAATCCTAACAATAAAAAAGTACCCCTGATTCTACTAGCACTATTTTGAAAAATTTCAAACTGGTGGTTTGTTATGCTATAATGATGTATTTGCTATCAAAAAATTGAAAAAGACTGATTTGATGGTATTTTTAAGGCAATTTTTTATGAAAATTTACGACATCATGTGATTAATATAAGGCGCACATTAGTTATATATTTTCGGAGTTGCATCCAGTGCCTGCCTCCTTATAGTTATCAAGATGTCATGCAACAGAATTGTAAAAGTAAAAAAATGTTAATTCGTTTCCAAAGTTCCTATTTCAAGCCAATATAGATCAATATATGATATGACTATATTTTTACATTTCTGTATTTTATTTATTTTTTAATTATTATTTTACAATTTTTTTTTACTATTTTGTTTTTTTTTTTGTTTTTCTTTTTTTGTTTTTTATGGGCTTATATTTTAATGTATCCAAATTTTTTAATTTTTATTATTATACATTTTCATATTTATATTCCTATATTTTTATATTTTATAATTTTTACTTTTACATTTGTATTTTATTTTATTTTATATTTTTAAATCCTTTTATTTTTACAGTCATGCAGTTTTATATTTTTATGTTGTCGTTGTCGTATTTTTATTTTGTATTTTTTTAATTTTGTATTTTTATGATTTTATGTTATTATATTTTTATAAATTATATTATTTTATTATTATTTATTTATATTTCTGTATTTTTATGTTTTTATATGCTTATATTTAGATATTTTATAGTTTTGCAATTTTACATTTTTATAGTTATATATTTTCATATTTCTAAATCCTTATATTTTTATAAATATACAGATTTATTTCTGTGGTCATGTTTTTAGATTTTTTATTGTCATATTTTCAGATTTTGTTAGTTTTGTGTTTTTATATTTCTAAATTTTTTTATGGTTTTTATATTTTTATGTTTATTTTTATTTTTCTGTTTATTTTTGTTTTTATTGTTATATTTATTTTTATTTGCATATTTTTATAATTATTTTTATTTTCATATTTTTATTTTATTTATTTTCACATTTTATATTTTTATGTTTTTTTTATATTTTTATGTTTTTTTTATATTTTTATGTTTTTATAGTTTTTTATATTTTTATGTTTTTATATTTTTTTTTTTTGTTTATTTTTATTTTTATATTTTTATGTTTTTATTTTTTTTTTTTTTGTATTTTCATACTTTAAAATTTTTATAATTTTTATACGGGTATTTTTATATTTATTTTTGTTTTAATATTTTTAGTATTTTTATAATTTTGCATTTTAATATTTTTATGTTTTTATATATTTATTTATTTATGTTTTTATATTATAATATTTTTGTCTTTTTATATATTTATGCTTTTATGTTTTTAAATTTTTATATCTTTGTAGAATATAGATACATAAACAATCTATATTTGTATACGTTTATATTTTTATATATTTGTATATTTATTAATTATTATATTTTTAGGGTTTATGTCTTTACATTTGTACGAATTTATATTGTTATACTGTTATATCTTTCATGTCCATATATTTTAATATTTTTGTGTGTTTTTGTATTGTAGAATTTTTATGTTTCGAATCTTAATACTAACTTATTACATTATTTATTTATTTATTTATTATTACTATTATTTATTTATTACTATTATTATTTGTTTATTAGTAGTATAACTCATTTGTTATTATTTATTTATTTATTTATTATTACTATTTTTTATTTATTATTATTATTATTTATTTATTTATTTATTATTGTTATTATTTATTATTAGTGTTATTCATTAATTTATCCAACTCATGTAGACTGCAATTTATTGAAAGTATTATTTATTATATCCCTTTCATTAAAAGTGGTTGAAAAACTATTGATTAAATAAATAGTAAAACGAATTTAATTAAAAGTTCTATATCATCAGCTTTATTCGTTTGTGAATTTCTATAGAAAATCTCCATCCCTACGTTTGTTTTGTACACAGACAGCAAACAAAACTTGAAATGAACTCATGAACCAACTGGCGAGGTGTGATTTGATTTGCGTTGCGCTGAGTGTGTTGTGTCATATCAGGTTGAAAACATTAACCCGGCTTCCTTTTATAAATCAATTATGACAACGTTCATGTACAAATAGATTTTTTTTTTTGTGCTGCTAACTAACATTTGACTATATTGGAAGTTATAAAATCTGACATTGCTGCCGTGAGATAAAAGTAAACATATTTATTTATTTCATCTTCTTTTTTTCTAGTCGCCGCCACAGCCGCTGCCGACAGATAAAATATGCTATTTAAAATTCAATGCAGATTTTGTCTTTTCATCCATCCAACCGGCCAGGTTGCCATCCCTGCAATAAATTAGTTATTCAAATAGATGTTAGAGGCATTTCAGCCATTAACGGCTTGTAGCTTTTCTTTCTCACAAACTGTTGTTGTTATTCGGCTTATCTTTTTTAACATTACCCACAAATGTTTAACAATATTTATTTATTTCACATATTTTTTTTGTTTCATCATAAAGGCAACTATTATTGGTTTTCTGTATGCTGTATTGTTGGGTGGGAGACAGAGCCTCATGTATGGCGCTTGTTGTGTATCAACGCTTAAGCGCTTTGGAAGTGACATATTCACCTTTTCGTTTAATATGTGAAATTCGCGAAATTTAACTCGTCATTAATAATAAGTGAATTACCAATTTTTCGCCTCTCTAGTATTATCTGTTAATTATTAACTCGTGGTGATGGTAGCGGTGTTGGTGCCATATTGCGTGACACACCTTTCTGGCTATTGCTGGGCTATGGTAGCTGTTGTAGCGCTATTTCAAAGCGCAAAAGTGGAAAAAATGACAGCGTTTGTATGTTCACAGTGTTTATAATAGCAATTCAAAGATAAAGAAGCCAATAGGTGGGGCGGTAGTACTTCAAAAAAGACAGAAACAAAGTAAATAAAAATATTAACAATAATACAAAATTCAAATCCAAAATTTTGATTAATATTCGCTGTTACGGTATCAGTGATATATCTGTTTGATTTTTGAGACAAATATTAGGGATTGTTTAAACTGGTTAGTTTTGTAAGACAGATATCACCAAAGCTTTGAACGATATTCAAGTAACGTTTATTGGTTAATAATATTGTTTTACATATGCAATCATTTGGAGCAAAACAGGTCGTGAAACTTTAGTCTACTGAATGGATACAAGAAAATATCTCCGGCTGCAACTCATTTGAGAATAAAATGGCACTGCGTTTACATTTTATGCACTCTCTTTATAGACGAACAAAAATATAACTACAAGTACTTATAAAATGGGCCGATAATTATGGTATTATAAAGTAGTTGCCGGTATTCGGCCATGGTATTTATTGCCACCAAATCAATTGCTATATTAGGTGCTCAACTAAGTTATCGCTGTTTTTTTCTCTTATAAAAATTCAACTTTGTTATGAAAACATGTTTACAAATGATTCATTGAAAGTATTGCCCATCTAGCTAGCTACTATTTTTGCCAACGTTCTGGCAAAGCTCGAATTCTGTCACGGTAAAACTGTTTACCTTTTGAGGCTATACACGAATCTAGCCATTCCTTGATATCGTCATACGAATGGAACTGCTGGTCAGTTAAGCCGTGTGCCATCGAACGTAACAAGTGATAATTAGGCAATATCTACACAGTATGGCGGATAGGGTTTAACTTCATATTTCAGCGTTTCCAGGTAGGTTTTACGTGGTTTCACGTGAGGCCGACCGTTGCCATGATGAAGAATCACTTTTCCGTGCCTCTCCGGGCACGGCTCAATCACATTAATTGAAGTCGTCGACACCGATCCCAACTGATGGTTTCGCTTGGTTACAACAGCTCATAATAAATTACACCAAGCTGGTTCCACCAAATACAGATCATAAGCTTCGACGAAAAAACAATGCTCAACATCCTTTGGGTTCAACTCATAAGGAATCCAAGTTCCTTGGTTTTGAATCATTCTCAACGCATATAATCGCTTGGAAATGGCTTGGTGGGTAACTCATAATACTGAAGCAAGCTCTACCTGCGTTTGGCACGGATCCCAATCAAGCAATGCCGTCAATTCAGTGTCCTCCAAGGTTTTTCCTCTTGCTTCACGCGAACGGTCGTCAACATCAAAATTGCCGTCTTTAAATTGCCGGAACCAATCTCGACACGTTGTTACGCTCGATGAGCTTCAGCTGCCGTTTTCTTCGATTGAAAGAAGAAAATCAATACTTTCCGCATATGACGATTATTTGGTACAAAATCATACAACCAAACTAATATGACGCCAAAAGAAAACCATATGCCGTAGTTTGGCTCATGACGTTTTGGTTATGGCAGAATCGACTAGCACTTACAGCTGGCGCCATCTATTGGCAAACAGCGGGAACTGAGTTGCGCATCTAATAGTTAATGGGAATCAAAATTATCTGCCAACAAAATTTGAATCCCTAATCACTGTAAATCGATCAACTGATCAATAAGTCGTCGTAATTTCCCGCCAAAATCTTAAATCTTATATATGGTGCGGCGCATAAGTAGCGTTAACAGCGACTATATTGAATGCGTTCTTGTGCATCATTTGGTTTTAACTCGTGAATTAATTGCACCTTATATGGGAAAAGATGTAACATACATGTAAAATTCTTTGCAAAGACCGCCTAGACATCTCTAACTGCTGAGAACATCGCCTGGTGGAAGTTTCGGTATTTTCCTCAATACTTGCTTGCACTCGAGCAATGGTAACTTCATTTCGAACTGCACGAGGTCTTCCAGCGCACGCAAGATCACAGACAGCCCTTGTCGCCCAAAACGCTGAACCAATCGGTAAATTATTAGAGCGCTAGGAGCATTCCGAACATGAAAGAAATTTCGATATGATCTGAATAGTCGAATGCTAACTTTCAAAGTAAAATTGAACAACTTTGGTTCTTTGTTCTGTGTTGAGCCTTTCCATCATAAATTTCCCAACTATTATTTAGTTAATTCTGTGAAGAGATGAAAAAAGGCTTAAACAAAAAATGTATTCACTGATCAAGTTTTAACATTTCTTATGCGCCACCCTATATAATGCTGAATATTTGTATACGGTTCCAATTGTAAGCGAAATAAATATATGAAAATAATATATAACAATATTATAATAATATTTTTCCCTCCAGATTATCCTCTTTCCGTTAATCGTTACAAATGATTTGGGAAAAATTACAATATTTCACCAACTTCCTCCTGTCATTATTGATTATTCATTCATAGGTGCCAATAACTGCAAATCCATCTAGAGTTATTTTATTTACGGTCATTACCCAGTTGCTCTGAAGCTGTTGGCAAGGTTTTTGTTCGCATGTTGGCATTTCTCAAAAAGGACAATTAATGTCTAATAATATGTGTCCTGATAGTTGTCTAATATAAAAATTTAACTAAATTTTGTCTGTATATATTGTTTGAACTCCAACGCCAGTCATCCGATTGCTATAAAAGTTTAACACATTGTCTTGCACATATTTGCTAATGTTTCTAAGGTAACACAAATAATAGCGACCCAATTGGCACAAGTAAACATAAATTTATAGCGAGATTAAAATAGAATTTTAAGAAGTCTGCAATTTTAATACATTACTGGTAAGACTTACCTAACTTTGACGACCAACCTGCTAAGCAGCAGCATAGTCTTGAAAATAATTTAAATAAATAAGACTCACACCACCTATCGTATACTAATTGCACTACATTTTCTTAAGTAATGCTTGACAAAAGGCGCTTTAGTCGCATGAGTAATATGTGCGCATACGAGTGTGATAGCAAATAATTTGAAATGGAAATACTGTAATAATAATGTAATAATACTGTAATATATTATTAAATTTGAAAATTGACCTTACCCCTCGTATTAACTCGTATTGATTTTGGAAATACTTTTTTCATAAACTGTTTTTCAAAACTGCAATAATTTGCCAAAGAGACTGCGGTAACCTATGCACAGTGTACGAGTAAAACGCAATTCTATAACAAGTTTTCATTTGTTGAAAAAAGTCGTCTAATATCTCATACAATCCGTCCACTTTTCTGTTAAAATTACTAAGCCATTTTAGATTTTGCAAAATATATAAGTCATATGCAGCTTAATTTCTAAATTGGGCAAAATCGTTCAAGTGGGGGGAAAATTTGCCTTTATATATGCGTCTAGAAACATGAATATTCTGCAAAAGGTATAGGTTAAGATGTGAGTTGACGAATACTTATGGTATGAGTTAAGGTTCCGCCCTATGTTTTTGACGAGTCCACTTATCTAACTACAAGTTGATACATCGTCCATGGCAGTGGATATCTAGTCTTCTAAACTCGGAACTTATTGGTGCCTTAACCACTGGTCACTCCTATTTTTCAATTTAGCTTTTTTGATTTTAGTTTAAAATTTCGACTTTAAGTTTCTTTGAATTTTGGTTTTGATCTTGAATTTTATTTTTGAACATTTTCTTTTAGTTTCGATGTAGAAGAGCGTTTAAAAGCGTTGGTTTTAAATTGTGATTTTAAAACATGTTGGATTAATTTAGGTCTGATTTCGTATAGTTTATATATATATATTTATATATATACATATAATTAGATACAAACTGTTTTTCAAATCTGACTATTCTGATTTAAGATTCAAATGGATATACCCTTCTTTACAAGGGGAGATCAGCAGTTTTAAGAAACGTCCGCTAGCAGCCGTCAGTATTAAAACCTGCCTATTTATGATTTGTAAACAAATATATTTAGAGGTCATGCAATGTCTGATTTTGGTGTGTCACTTTGTAGTCACCTATGTCGTTTTTAGAAATAATACAACTGAGAAATAATACAGCAGCTGCCATTTGTGGATATTGATGCTTAGAATAATACACTCCTCTTAAAGATATTCGGTGTGGGAATAATATTTTGAATCCAGATTAAGCAAGAGTACGATGCCTTCTAATCTTATTAAGTTTTTTTTCTATGATTGCCACAACAATACTCGTACGTATAAAAGATAAAAATGCTAAATAAAACTCTGTTTATATCAGAAGTTTTCACCATTTGAACCATCCGATTGCTAAGACAGAAAATTCCTCGCTTAATTATAAAGTGAGTTGCTGTTTTGTCATAAAATGACTCATCTACACAAATCGTCAATATCTTTGAAATAATTTTTGCTAAATTGAGTCATCTCCACCTTTTTTTTTTTTTTTGTTTTTTTTTTTATCCAAATGATTTCCATTTCATCGATCGATGATGTGATGAAGCCAGAGAAATCAACATTTTTTCATTTTATCCCTACATATTTGAAACATATTTCCAAAGTGAACTTTAAACTTTCCCATAATTTCGAATAAACATCAAGTGGTGGTGTTAAACGTGTGATCTCCAGAGGGGCACATAATAAAAAACGCTTTAAAATGCAAACCACATGTTTACCAAGTCAATTTGTTTTTTCTCCAGTTGGTCTCAAAACTTCAATGTGTTGAATATAAATGAAATATTTGCCATAAATTTTAAAAATGTCACTTTATTTGCCACGAATTTATACTCAGTTACACTTTGTTGGGACATTTTTCAGGCTACAAGAAAAATTAAATAAAACAGATCATTTGCAGAAATGAGAAAGAAAATAAAAAAAAACGACGATTAATTACTAACTGTATGGCAGCTGATGAGGAGAAAAACATGGCACGATAGTCAGCCTTTAAGAGAAGGAGGCGGGATTGGAGAGGATACCAGCAGAAACCCTGTGTGTGGTTACAATCGCAGAGGTTAACAATTTACAAACACAAATTTTCGCCATACGTAAATCACAAATGAAGAATCTTTTAATGATTTTATTAAAAATATTTTCTGCCTCAAAGTTTCTCTTGGCCTGTGAGAGTTTTTTATTGCTTCTCTATACGACACAACATATTTCATAGACATGAACTCGAGATGTCTTATCTTTTAAAGGCTATTTGTCAACAGTCATTTTTGTGATCCCATCTCTGGGGAGGGGAGTGAAAGGAATGGCAATCTCCCCGCCATGCTGTGGGTCGTCCACGCCACACTAGTTAGTCTAGTGCATGTACGAGTACATGCTAACTAACGTGGCGGCACGCAAAAGTGAATGGCTTTTAATGAATTGCAGGCAGGCAGCAACGGCGTCATTTGTGTGCTTTGGAATTGTACTCGCATATGCAGTTTCTATGATTATGTTGCTGTGACGAGTACAAATGAATTAACCACAAATCAGGTGGAAGGACGGACATTAATGCTGTCCGTATGTACGTATGGGATGTCTGTCTGTCTGCCTAGTTGGTTTGTTAAAAAAAAAACATCTGTACATTTTCCCAACTATGGGAATTTTGTGGCATTTTCATTAACAAGTCTTGGCTTTTTGCGGGTTTTGTGGCAAAAAATGTTGCTTTTTTTATCTTTTGGTTTGATTTGCATAAATTTTTTTCATTTTAGATGATTCATTAATTTTTATGTTTGCTTTTTTACGATAAAACTTAATTAAATTTCATTATAATTTAAGTGAGTTATCAATGTTAGTGCGGTGATAAAGCTTCATTGTGTATACATATCTACTCATGTAGACAATACATGTTTTGTTTACGTATTTAAATAATTATTAATTTATTTTATTATTACCTGTTTGATGCATTAATAATGTTATTATGCTAATAAGCCATTTTGTAATGGTGGGAATATAACATAATCACTTAAAAAAGAAGATTATAGATCTCGTAATGGAATAAAGTATTTTGTTCATTAAATTATAAAAGAAAAACTATGAATAAAAGGGATGTCGAACAATGCGAAAATGCTGGACCAATTCCAGTCAATAACAATCAATGGTAGGGGAAAGGATATGAAAGCTTTGACTCGTCCGGTGATTTTCCCTGCTGATTTTCTCTTACTTTAGCCAATTTTTCAGTAGTTTATATCTCCAGAAATAATATAAGTTTTATATTTTATTAATTTGGAGGAAACCGCAAAAGTGTAGCGATTTTCGTAATTTTACGACATTCATCCCTTAATGGCGAATAGGTCTCACGCCATCTATCGCATACTAATTGCACTGCATTTTCTTAAGTACTGCTGAACACAATTCGCTTGAGTCGTATAAGTAATATATGTGCATTTGATATGACTAATTTGGAAAGCAATCAGTGGTAGAGGAGAGGGTATACATACAAACTTTGACTCGTCTGAGCCCTGGTGATTTTCTCTTACTTTAGCCAATTTTTCAATAGTTTATATCTCCAGAAATAATATAGGTTTTATATTTTATTAGTTTGGAATAAACTTTAAAAGTGTAGTGATTTTCGTAATTTTAATCCATTCCTCTTTTAGCGACGAATAGGTCTCGCGCCTCCTATCGCATACTAATTGCACTATATTTTCTTAAGTACTGCTGGACAAAATTCGCTTGAGTGGTATGACTAACATGTGTGCATTTGATAGAACTAATTTCAAAAGCAAGACTGTAATGATGTGCGTGTATTAACTGATACAGATTTTGGTAATACAGTAAAGTTTGTTGAAAAACAGTTTTTCAAAACGGCAATAATTTCTTAAAAAAGACTAACTCATGTTTCAATTCTATAACAAAGTTATACTTCATTTGTCGCTGCATTTGCTACAGCTAGAAAAAGTCGTCAGAAATATCATAAAATCCGTACGATTGTCTTGTGTTTATATATATTGTGTCAGTGCTGATATTTGTAGCAGCCCAGAAACATTAGACTTATGCCCTACAAAATATATCGCCATTGACACAAAATCACTTTTGATTCGATTTAGCAATGTTTTCACCAAACTTTTTATCGAAAACACATTTAAAACAGACGAGATGTGACGGGAGATTTGTCTCGCCCTGGTCAACGGAAGTTAACATTGATAAACGAACGAAATGGTAACTGAAAATCGTTCTTATAGTTTTGAAGATATAATCGCAGAAATTTCTATGTCTTACGAATCAATTTGTACATGTCTGTATATGACTGTTTGGTTATTGCCGTTCGATTAGTTCCAACAGACCAGATTTTTGTGCAGAAACTCAATCACGGAAAGATCGCTAAAGACATTCTACAACGAATCAGTGTCGACTCCACATTTTTAAAATGCATTACAACTGGTGAAGCGGCATGAGCTTACGAGTTTGATGTACAAACAAGTCAAAAAGATTCGAAATTGCGACTTCCAACAGAAACTGAAAACAACACGTCAAAAATTAACCAAAAATCAAGTTAATGTTAACCGTTTTCTTTAATTATCGCGGAGTTGTGCACTCGAAATCGTTACTAGAGGATCAGACGGTAAATAAAGAATATTATCTAGGCATTATGAAGCGTTTGAGGTAGAAAATTTATTGAATTGTGAATTGGAAAAATTCATGGATTTTGCATTACGATAACACATTTTCATAGTATCCTTCCTATAACTTTTTTTTATTAGATTTATTATATCAATGATAAATCAATCTTTTGCCACTCTTTCTTAAACGAAATTTTTTTTTGAGTCTGGTTTGAGAATTAGATCAAAAGTATTATTTATTTCAAACGTATTTCCCGAAAGACGAAGCAACCGTCTTTATGAACTAATTGCTGTACTGCTTACTTACTTACTAATTGCTATAGCACCAAATAAGACTACATATCTTTTTAAAAAATATGTTTTTTTCTATCTAGTTGACAAAATCATAATACTGAGGCTGTCATTCTTGCACCAGAATAACTTTCCTGCATTTCAACGCAATTAAGCTACTTTAAACTACTTACTTTCCTTAGTTTTGGAAGTAAAAGTAAAAGTATTTTTGGTGGAAGGGATAATATTAATAAGGGCATACTTAGATATTCATTATAAGTGGTGATAATTCTATTCTTTTTGAATGACTTTAAATTTTTGTTCCAGATTTACGGATTTACTATTTTATTGCAGTGATTTCCAATCACTAATAAAAGATTTTAATTAATATATGATAACCTTTAATGTACCTATACTTTATTTAAACTATATTGCATTTTGTTTGTACTTAAATTATTATTATTTTTCAAACTACTATCAGATCTTCCTTGACTTGTTTGTGGAATGATGATAAGTTTAATCACTTAGGTATGTGAAGGAATCCATTCCCTTGAAGAAAGTGTTTAACTTGCCACTGTCGTTATCAAATCCAATTAAATAAATGTCTGTGGCATTCGTAGTTGAACTCCCCCAAAATTCTCCTTGTACTATAAGGAAATTAAAATGTATAATGTAACCTAACCAGTCGCCAATCAATAATAATAATAATAATATTTTGCTGACTGCTCACAAGTACAGGGTTATTCATTTAGTAGTTTCAAAACCGCCTCCGTGGTAAAGCTGTCAACTGTTGTTAAATAGCCGTCATCTGAAGTGCTATTTGTTTTAGTACAAGGTTTGCCATTTACGAATATGGATCGTTTAACAACCGAAGAATGCCTAAAAATATTTAAAACTTACTATTTTATTATTACTATTGATTCAACCGTGGGCGCCTTTTGTGTATTACGAAGTGAAATTTAAAGAGATTAGAAGTGTTACAGACGTCATCAGATGCCTGCGCATCATCATAATGTATGCACTGTTCGAGAAAGTGCGCTATGGCCGTATGATAACCGACTTTTTTTTGGGCTGTAATTGAATATTATGAATTGGACGATATGTGGTTTCAATATGATGGTGCCACAAGCCACTTAACACGACCGATTTTGGCTATATTGCATGAGAAGTTTCCACAAAGCGTAATTTCACGTTCTGGCGACGTCAACTGGCAACCAAGATCATGGGATTTAATGCCGTCAGTCTTTTTTTTTGTGTTCAAAGACCGTATTTACGAGGATAATCTTCAAACGTTGCAACATTTGAAAACCGACATTCGTCATGTTATCGCCGAGGTAACGTCCGAAATGTGCGAAAAATTGGTCGAAAATTACCTCAAAAGGATCCACTGCTGCAACCAATCCAAAGGCCGTCATTTAAAAGACATTGTATGTCGTACATAATGGCAAGAACCAAGAATTATAATCGAAGAAAAAGGTTTTATTAAAATTATAGCTTTATGTGTATTTTAGTTAAATTTTACTTTTCATACCGAAAAATGGATAACCCGGTATTACTCCACACGGCTATGGATGGTGTCATCTCTTCTGGTGCATTAAGCAGCCAGTTGTTGCGCCCGATTATTATCAATAGCATTGAAAGTTTGGTCACTTCACACAATGTTCTGAATTTTGAGCGGCCACTAATATTCAATTTATATTCGAAAAGCTTTCAATGAATTCATTTTGATTATAATAAAAACATAACTAAGCACCAATTTCATGATATCGTTCGTTCGTCGTCGTCATTCATCTTCATAACAATGAAAATGAATAAACAAAAATTTAATTATACATTCATAACGAGCAATTAATTCCTAATAAATACGCGTCTATTGTTCTGTTGAACATCTGTGGTTTTATTTTCGGCCACACGTTCATTTCATTTGAACTACGTTTCTGTGGTCTGTTTCGCGGTGTTGCCTGCTACGTTCTTCTGTGTGAACTTCTGCCGCTTTTGGTTGTAATGGCAGCATAAACTCATTAAAATGCGCTGTTGACGGTGACGGTGACTCTACCGAAAAACGCTCAAACGCACATAGATTAGTTTATGCGGCCTAAAATACTTACTTAAACCATCAGCAGCGTAAAGAGTCAAAGTTTACACAAATCATAGATAGTGTCTTAACATTGTTAGTAAGAGAGCGCGTAATGATGACCAGGCACTGTCGTCATCAGCCACAGCCAGCCAGCCAGCCAGCTGCTGGTTGTAAACCTTAAAGCCAATAATTGATATTTCAAAGCAAATGATAGACATTTGTATTTTCAACAGATCAACCGAAAATTGAGTTTATATGTCAAAAACATTTGACCAAATATGGGTGACATTGATGTGATATGTTTTGTTGTTGGTGTTGCAGTTTGTTTGTTCGTTACCCCTCCAGTTTGCCAAATAGGGTACGAACAACAATTGGAAACGAGTTTTGCTTTGCCAGCAAAAACAACATTAAGATATATAAATTATAATTAAATTATTAACAACTGAATGGTGATGGCAATAACAACAACGCTCATAATGATGATGATGATGATGATAATGATGATGATGGAATTATTACCCTGTAGAAATTTGCAAATTCTTAATAAAGGCAACACAGCCAACAAGTAGATCGAATTATAATAATTACAACTCGTAGATTTTTAATAAAGAATTTTAAATAAAGATTTGCTCAAATATATGAAGACATTGCCAGCTATGTAATTTTATGTTTATTCATTGAATTATCTGGTTGAAATGAAGTCCGAAATTCAGTCAATTTAAAAAAAAAAAACGTCTTCCATCCATTTGTATTGAAATTCTAGACCCACTTAAAATGTTCGAATTTTAAATAAATTTCTTGCGTAGCACGAAAAGGCATCAAATATCTTGTGACTGATCGTGGCGCGATAGTCTATCGTTCTCATGATTGCGGGTTCAATACCCGGTACAGTCATGTGTCACGATTTGTGCGGGGGTAACCTCGACGAGCCTGACGAATTCTTCGTGCAGTCGAGCAATCAAGCAAGTCTACTAAATTCTTTTTAAATTGTGATGTTCGGAAGCGTCGTTAAACTGTGTGATGTCCCGTTGAGTGAGTTTGAAAGTAGAATGATTGTAAGGTCACTTAATGTAAGGACTTTTCCCATATCTAATTCTACTCAACATTTAGATTCCGAAGCTATTATACAAGTCTAATCAACTATACAAATTTTGTATAAAAATTTAACAGTTGGACATGCGCATAGTTGAACAGTCCTGCCGAAGATAAGTGGGCGTGATTGAAACGTTCTGTTTTTATATGAAATATTTACTTAATTACAGTTTCAATACTTGCAATACTCTCCATTATAGCGATGCCTTTAGAGTGTCAACGAACAGAGATTAGGAAAATTTTCAAAGTCAGCTTAGTCCTCGTAATGAGCGGGGGTTTTTTTCCACCGGACCAATTTACCCACATTTCCAGCTGAAGAAATATTGAAGTACTTCTTCATTTACATCTTCACTGCTTCCAAAAGTATTTGATTGTAAAATGATTACTTATATGCGAATATTTTTCAATTATATTGGAGTTATTTTAAATAAATCGCACGAATACACGAAATGGTGCTAATTATATTGAATTTTCTATTTATTATCTGTTGACCATAAAGTATTTGATTTATTTAGTGGGTACAGTTTTGGTGCCTTCGTATTTATATATTATATAATATTTTATTCATATTTTATTCATATCTTTCATTCAATTACGCTAAATTGGATATAATTTAGCATGCATCAAGCATTTTGTTTTCTTATTTCGGTGAATAAAAATGTACTGCACTGCCACGCCCCTTGTGCCGCTTACAAATTGAGCGAATTAGTAAACAAAAAAAAAAAAACTAAATCATTGTGTTTATAACATTTATAAGTAGATGACTTCAGAAAATTATATTAAATTTTTTTTTTATAGTGCTTTAATTGGTTGTATTTTTTGATAAGAATTCACCCATTGTGGCACTCTTCACTCTTCTTCATCCACGCAGAAGGACCTTGAGATGAGGTATGTCCAAATAAGTTGACCTGATCGAAGTTTATGCACAGTTCTCAAAATCGAAGTTATAAATCGGATCTAAGAACCAGATATCAAACACGGGTTATGCATGCAGCTCAAGTTTTCCACCTCATCTCTATAAGTAATTTTGATTCAATTCCGGGAAAGGACCATCGTAGGATATATTATGCGAAATATCGAAAAGAAAATTGAATTTTTTATTTGCATAAAATTTGATAATTTATAAAAATTCCCTAGATGGCCAAATTGTTATGATTCTATAATGAATAAAAGGTCTATTCCTTAGCTTTCCGGAAAATCTTGGCGAAACTTGTTTTGACGAATTGGAGGAGAAGCCCTGAAGATCAAAGCGTTTGAAAATACTTTCTATTCTAGTCTCGCTACCTAAGAAGAAAAAGTCTCAAAAGCACTGCAAGGTCATTACAAAAGAATAACATTCCTCATGTGACAAGCACATGTTAAATTTGCTGTTTCCGATCCAAATTTGAATCACTTCTGGATCCCAAGGAGCGATTATTGTGCTCTGTTTTGGACGGTTTAATTTTGCCAGATTGTAGCACCAGTACTGAATCAGTACTGTCCTGAATGAAAGTTAGATAAATGGGTGTTTCAAGAAGATAATCTACTTCTGAATTTTCGAAAATTTTCAATAACCATGCCCACAATTAGGGCTCAAAATTACCACTTGACATATCTGTACAGTACTACCGTACGTTGCTTTTAATTGAAACTTAACAAATGTTAAAATTGTTGAAAATATACTAGAAATATTATTATTTTTTTTTTAGAAATGGGGTCAGTCCCTGTATAGTATATACGTTTGTTTTTTTTTTTTTGATACTGGATCGATTTCACCCTGTTGTGATGGACAGCACCATAGAGTGCTGTAAGATTTATTGACTCTTACCCAGACGAGCGGACATATCAGAAAGCACATTTTCCCGCACATTATATATTTGCTTGGCCTTCGTATTGAAAATTTTTATTTTTCAGCACTTTTCATTCTCTTAAAGAGTATATGAGTTGGGATGATTGATGTCTTTCAATGAAAAAATCGATTCCAAATATTCTTCCGATTCTTCTGGTGTCTACATTGAAATATTTTTTGCACAAAGTTTTCGTCGAAAGCTTTTTTTATGAATACTGAGAGTAAAAGGTATATTTTATTTTCCAGCTGGAAAATATATGTAGAGTAGAAAAGAAAATTTGTATGCTTCAAAAACTTCCAGAAATTAATGTCCGATCAGTAATATAATAGAAAATATTTTGTAGGTAAACGACCTTAGTATTATCTTTTACGAATAAATCCTGAAAAACTATTAATTTTTCTAGTGATGATATGGGTTCAGTTCTTGTATCTACTAGGTTAATTTTGCCAAATTTCGAACTTAACCAATTACCGTAATGTATTTGCAAAATTTTAGGAGATTTTTAGGGATCTTATGTGGTCCCTATGGGACAGTTAGCGAACTTGTCTAAATCCACTTGGGTTTTTAAACGATCAAGCATGTATATATGTACATTTTGAAGGCTAAACTCTATTCACACTGACGTGATTGGACCTTGGACACTATGACAATTTTTGGAAATAACATCGACATGTGTCATCGTTTTGTCGACTACAAAGCTACTCTCGATAGTCAACGGCAAAATCTATATGAGGTCATGGCCAATTTTGGTATTCCTGTGAAATTTATACGTCTTTATAGAATAAAGCAGAGTGACACGAAGTCTTTAGTAAAGAGATCTGAGCCATTTTACGCCAAAAGTCGATTTAGACAGAGCAACAGGCTGTCGTGAGACTTCTTCGATATATCGTTGAAGAAGATTATTAAGAAATCTATAGTTAACTCGACTAGTATCATCTTTAACAAAAGTCATATGCTACTCACGTATGTCGACAATAGACATTGTTCACAGAAAACTATGAAATGTTACTGCAGTCTTCTCCAGCATAGAAAAGGGACCACCAAAAATGGATATGATAATAAACGAGGTCAGAACAAGGTTGGGTGTTATGATGATGATGGACTGATATTGTTTTACATGATTGTGTACAATCAATTACATCTTAATAATTATCCTTAATTTAATTTCATTTGTTATTTGTTTAGTTCGTTCCTATCATTTTTACAGATAATTTTTACGCCATTTGTAAAATAGTGTATCATATCAACCTTTTAGCTTCTAATAACGTTTCACCGACCCTCTCTTAATTGCGAACCGACCGGCCCGCTTAGCATTTCACCAAGTGTTCCCAATTATCAAAGAATTTACATATTTGGTATTGTTTTGACGACGATTTCTGCAGTTTGTATTGTCTCGCTTGAAATCAAAACAACAACCGGCAATGACGGTGATGACGGCGGCGACAACGACAGCAAAATTGCATTTTAATTGAAAATAAAATTAGCATTTTTTTCACCTTAATTCCTTTGTATTTTTGTTTTTGTTTCGTTGGTACTGTTGCTGTTGTTCTCCCTGCTGCTGATCCCTGTGTTAGTTTATATAGTGCCTAATTATACAAACTTTGATCTACCCTCAAGTAGTGAAGCGCAGAGGGAAAATGGTGACACTGTTACAGTTACGACTTTTTATGGCCTATTATGAAGTCTGATACTACTATCAGCAGCAACAACTATCCATATAGCTACATTTGCCTTTTGTGTTGAAGTGTCTAGGAATAGAGCAACATCACTACTGTAGCATTTTCAATTAAAAAACCACTTTGTGGCAGTTGTCTGGCTGGCCCGTTGTTGAGGCATTCACAGAAAGTGCTATTGGCACAACTACCACCACCACCAGCAGCAGCATCATCATCATCATCATCATCATCATCATCATCATCATCACCATCATCTCTATTCGATAGTTATTCTAGTTTCAGTCATTTCATCTATCCCCTCATTAGTACACTCTGACGCAGTCAGATTTTTTGTATTGTTTTGTGTTTTACTAATTTGCATTAAGCCTTATTTAATACTGACACTTCATTCTGCTTTAAATAGCGCTGTTGTTTTATTTTATACTATAGCGTAGTTGTTGTAGTAGCTGCCACAGTTGTTGTTGTAGTTACTGTTGATTATTATTACATCATTTACGTTTGAAATTGGTCCGCCACTTATTTCTCTCCACTGATTAATTCATGTCAAAATATAGGTAGACATTTGTCGTCGTCATTGCAGTCAGGATTAAAATATCCCTTTCCCATTTTATGATAGGTCTATCAAGGCAAGGTGAAGAACATTTTTTTTTCGTTATCGAATTGTTTGTAAAATTGAGCAAATAAGGAAATTTACATAATTTTATTTCCAACGAAACGAACGAAAAAAAGAAACGAATAACATTTCTCCTTAATATGCGAATTAGTTTCTTTTATATTTGGGTAAAGTTTTTCTCCCTTTTTGTGTGAAACAAAGCTTAGGCTTTTTGTTGTTTGATACTATGAAAAATAAAATTTTGATCTAAATTATGTTTCTTGAGGGGGCAATCTATGGCATAAAAACGTTAAAACTCTGCTGGCTCTGATGGCCTGCAGATAGATCAATTTAAGACCGGTGATGATAAGCTAATAAATAGAATCTATCAGCTTTCAAACACGATAGAGATAGAGGTAGAGGCTGGATGAATTCATGCGCGATGTAATTGTAATTTCTGCGCACTATGACCTGTATTCAAAAAAGGCAATTCCTGTGTGTATAACAATTATGATGATATCAGTCTATAAACCATCGCTTATAAGGTTCTGCCGAATGTGATATTTTGAAGGCTAAAGCCTATACAAACTGACGTGATTGGACCTTGGACACTATGACAATTTTTGGAAATAACAAAGACATGTGTCATCGTTTTGTCGACTTCAAAGCTACTGTCGATAGTCAAATACGGCAAAATCTATATGAGGTCATGGCCAATTTTGGTATTCCTGCGAAACTTATACGTCTTTGTAGAATAAAGCAGAGTGACACGAAGTCTTTAGTAAAGAGATTGAGCCATTTTACACCAAAAGACAATTTAGACAGAGCAACAGCCTGTCCTGAGACTTCATCGATATATCGTTGAAGAAGAATATTAAGAAATCTATAGTTAACTCGACTAGTATCATCTTTAACAAAAGTCATATGATATTCACGTATGCCGACAATAGACATAGTTCACATAAAACTATGAAATGTTACTGCAGTCTTCTCCAGCATAGAAAAGGGACCACCAAAAACTGGATGTGAAAATAAACGAGGACAGAACAAGGTTGAGTGTTATGATGAAAAAAATCTTTTCATTTTGGACGCTGTTTGGAAGTTGATAACTATGAAGTCATTGTGTCGCGCTTTCTCCGTGAATAATAATAATGTCAGAAAGGGCATTAAGAGAAGAATATTTTTTGCGAGCAGATGTCACTATGGGCCAAGCAAGCGATTTAACGACAAAGCCCTCTCTTGAAAAGCAAGACATAAGACTTTGATTTTATCTGTCTTGGTCTCGATCATATCTTATCAGACAAGCGGAAAAATCAATGTTGAGAGCCATTGAAAGCAAAATATTATAGAAAATTTATGGATCTAAAGGGTGTCGCATAAGTAACGTTGACGGCGACTATATTGAATGCGGTTTTAACTCGTAAACCAATTGCATCTTATATGGGAAAAGATGTAACATATGTACAATTCTTTGCAAAGATCGCCTAGACATCTCCAACTGCTGAGAACGTCGCCTGGTGGAAGTTTCGGGGTTTTCCTCAGTACTTGCTTGCACTCGAGCAATGGTTACTTCATTTCGAACTGCTCGAGGTCTTCCAGCACGCGGAAGATCACAGACAGCCCCTTGTTGCCCAAAGCGCTGAACCAATCGGTAAATTGTTGGAACGCTAGGAGCATTTCGAACATGAAAGAAATTTCGATATGATCTGAATAATCGAATGCTGACTTTCAAAGTAAAATTAAACAACTTTAGTTCTTTGTTCTCTGCTGCGCCTTTTCATCATAAATTTCCCAAGTATTATTTAGTTAATGCTGTAAAGAGAAGAAAAAAAGACTCAAACACTGATCAAATCTTAACGTTGCTTATGCGCCACCCTATATTATTGTTAAAGGCGATTATCGCCGTTGTACGAATCATATGCTTTATGAGATATATAACGGCATGGAAGCAGTCGAGTGCGCATTAAATTGGCTGAGTAATGTTCAGCGGATGGACTCAGTGCTCCAGCAGGATAAGTTTCGGACAACGAAATCAACGGCCGGCGCATAAGAGGCCGACCAAAACTTGGTGTGTTGAATTGGAAAAGAAACGCAGTAGACTGAAACACTTTGGATTCATTTCTATCTGCGGTGTATAGAAGATAACAATGTCTTCTCTAGTCGCTACCTAAGTAAGAACGTAATTAATTTATGGAATTTCCGTAGGCCTACTCATAAAAATGTAAGCCTATAGATTAAATGCTTAGCAGTTTGTCCATACGTTGAGCGTATCATCCATCATCCAGCGTTATTTTCACAATCTGGCGTTGGAATTTCTCTATTAAAAATGCTTGTACGGCCCCCTTAAATTCAGCTGCTCGCTAATTTACATGTGCTAATCCCAACAGAACCGCTGTATGTGGATTACCCGTTTCTTTTGGAGGATTTAGAGCAACGTTTACGAATTTTAGCAATCCGATATTTTTTTGTTATTATTTGCTTATTTATGCATTTATTTTTATTTTTTTTTTATTTTTTTTTTATTTTTTTTAATTTTTTTTTTTTTTTAT
>JAHXMU010000077.1:757225-769479 GCA_019455685.1 Philornis downsi
TTTTTTTTAAAAAACATGGGTCCGTCGAATATGGGCAACCCTGTATAATGAAAAAAAGTTTCATCGAAATCATAGCTTTATGTGTGTTTTATTTAGCTTTACTTTTGAAACCGAAAAATGGATAACCCGCTACAATGCCACAAGTGCTAAAGTTTTTACTTTAATAGTGTTTGTTTTCTCTGAGCAAAGCTGGACGGCCGGCCGTCTGTCGGTACCCTCAATTTTTTACACTTCATATCTGAAAAACCATATTTTTGCCATCACGAAATACACAAACAAAAAAATATACATATATAAACCAGTTGAAATAAGTTTTGCAAAACTATTTTCCTACCAGATGAAAAAAATTGCTTTTTTTTTCAACTACAAAAAGCTATGAAAAATCCATCAGATAAAAATCATGTTTATGGTATTTAAAACTAATATTTTGTAATTTAAAACCGTACATTAATTGATTAAAACAGACAACGAACGAAAGGACGGCGGCGGGCGTTTGAGCAAAAACGCGGAAGGAGCGACAGGCGAGACTCACCTTTAGGCATTTCGTTCATACCATTGCTTGCTTCATTATCAGTCAATCTGTCTGTCTGTCTGTGACCATATGTCTGTCCCACACACTCGCTCACCCGCAAAGGCTTGGTGGTGTCATTTGCGCGTAAAATTGTTTTTGTTTTCTGCTTTGTTTGTATTATTTATTTAACTAACGAAAAAAAGTTTTCATCTCGTAATTTGCTATCAGCGCGACAAATCATTTTCATTTTGTTTAAACTGTTGTTATTTAATTAATCACGGCTTTCTGTTGCTTTTAGCGTAAAAACGTATCTTGCCACACATCTGACTTGTAGCTGCTGCTGCTGCCGTCGCTGCTAAGCGCATTTTGGTCAATTGTTGTAAATTTGCTGCCAGTGGCGGTGCGACATGAACGCTCAACGCTAAACATTACATTTTTCGCCATTGGTTTTATTTCTTAATTGTGGCAATTTGTTTGTTGTTGCACAGAGAGAGACAGACAGCGAGAGGCAACGAAAATTGGCCACATTTTGCAGATAAATGCGTAACAATTTCGCATAAAATATTGAAAATTTTTTTTTTAATATTAAACAGGAAAAAACTGTGTGGAGTTTAATGAAAATTACTTAAATATCCGGTTAACAATTTTCGAAATTTTTTATATTCTGGTTGGGATTGTGAAATATTTTACGGCTGCGTAAAATTGATGGTTACACAACCTCAATATTTGTGGGCATTTGAAATTGCTGCTAGAAAATTTGAAACATTCGATTATTCTAAACTAACTGTCAGCCTCGTGTATGCTAAGGTAAATAGCAAATACAGGGTGGCGCAATAGAACGTGCATATTTAAAAAATAGATTGCAAAATAAATATAAAAGGTATGGTTAAAATAAATCTGAGGCATTGTAGAGTAATAAATGGAGTTTATTTTTTAAAAATAACATCATCTAAATGGTGACCCTCTCTACGACGGCACTCCTCTAACCGCAAACGTAAATTATTGAAAACTTTCTTCAGTAATACTGGTGTAATGGCTGCCATTTCACCACGGATATTCTTCTTGAGCTGAACGATGTTTCTTGAATTATTACTGTATACTTTGTGTTTGAGGTACCCCCTCAAAAAAAGTCAAGAGGCGTCAAGTCTGGACTACATGGGGGCCATGGGATATCACCTCAAAATTGGAAAATCGATTAAGTATTTCATTAGCAAATGCGAGCCTTGCTATGAAGTCAGACTCTTTCAATTCTTGTGTTAATTGCAGCTTATATGGATGCAGTTTAAAATCCAATGTTAAAATTCGTTGCAAACTTCGTCGAGATAATTGTAAGACAGACGATCTCTTGCGAGTCGACATTTGTGGATTTCCTCGTACTGACTCCATAACCCTCTCAACATTGTCTTCGGTTCTAGATGTTCTTGGGCGACCATTTGCTTGTGGTTTAAAGGTTGAACCGGTCTCTTCAAAACGCTTTACCCATATTCAGCACAATATAGTCGCCTAGTAGCAATATATGAACGAGAGTTCTCGTAAAATGCACGCACGCAAAATGCGTGACGCTTCCCGTCGAAGTGAATTATAGCGACTAAAACTCCAAACCAACGATGTAGGCGCCCCCCCGCCCGCGCCTTTTCTACCCCGCAAAAAAAGATAATGCAATATGCACGTTCTATTGCGCCACCCTGTAGTTTCGTTGCAACCAGAGTTTCAAGACAAAAACAAATTTTATCTCCTTCGGCTACGTATTTGAAAAAAAGGCTTAAATTCCACCTTGAATCATGTAAATGAGATACGGAAGAGTTTCTCACATTCAGTGAACTTTCACGCATTATATTCTTAGACCCTCAGCGAAACCTACAGTTTAACGACGATTCCGAACGTCACAGTTTCAGAAGCTTTTGCAGGACTTGTCCATTATTCGAGTACTCAAAGTGTTCGTCAGACACATCGCGGCGACCGCCACTCAAATAGTGATAGGTGACTATGTGCGGGGTTGAACCCGCAATCATGTGAACTAAGTAGCGCCATTGCGGTCTTCGATCGGTCGTCGACCTTAAATATATATAATCGTTGGAATTCTGTAATTTCGATTTTCTCTCAATGATTAATTTATTACACCTGTCCATACCAGTTCATAAAGATTATGATGTAGCTCTCTATTTGAAATTTCAGGAATCAATTAAAATTAAATTTGTGATCATTTATCAAATATTTGAAATGCTGTCTCGATGTACTATTTTCAAATGAAATTTTTGAACATATTTTTGACACTAATGCATAAATATTGATTGAAAACAATAGCATTTTGTTTTCAAATAAAATAATTGTAATTAATATCAGGCTTATTGCTGTTAGAGATCATAGAGACCATAATTTCGTTATAGCCATTAAAATAATTAAAAATTGATCAGTACCACCACACACCAGATGAAATACATTCAGAGAATGGTAAAATGCATTTTATTCGATTTTTCATCTGAGTCATTAAGATTTAAGTTAAGACTGATTTACATCAACATTTTTTTTTTCTATAATAAATTGGTAGGAAACGGTAAAGGGTCAGGAAACCTTTTGAAGTGTAAACCTGCTCAAGTGGACCTAGTCAACAAATTATTAAAATTTAGAGGATATGCTCAAATTTGAATAGGTGCCGTAAGTTCAGTCGTTTCGAAGCTTATGTAGATTATGGTTCAGCAGCATTATGTTTTGCGGTCCACAATGGTTTCGGCGATATCCCTATTCAGGTGACTTCCCCGAACTCACAGTTCTTGAATGCTTAAGTTTATTTTCTAGAACTTTGCCGATTTTCAAACTTATGCTGTCTATGTAAAATTGAAGCCTCGTTGCTTAGTGGACGGACGGATAGGCATGCTAAGATCGATGGACATCATCAGGTAGCTGATCAGATCAAATACTATTTTTTGCTGATAGTTTGGGCTGCCGGAAAAAACTCATAATGTCTGTCGGCATAAATTTGATTTTTGGCGATTTTGGCACGATCTTTTTGGTTTTATTCCACCTTACAAAAAATGGTAAACTTGTTGAAAAAATTCTGCAAAAATATTAGTTTTTCTTAAGGTAAACTCTGATTGAATGGAATTTTTTTTTTTTTTAGAACTTTGCCGATGTTCGAACTTAAATTGTCTGTACAAAATTGAAGCTTAAACGGTCCGAATTCTATCGCAATAGTCTAGCGGACGGACGGATGGGTATACTAAGATCGATCTATATCATCAGGAGTATATGTACAAGGTGGCTGATCAGTATTATTTGATCAGATCATATAATATTTTTTTCAAATAATACTCAAAAAAAAAACTCATGATGCACAAAAAGATAATCTATTGTCTGTTAGCATGAACTTGATTTTGGGCGACTTTGGCACGATCAATTCCATTTCGTAAAGAAGAATTAAATCGACAGATCACACATTGTAAAAATCAAAGAAATCAATTTTTTTACGTCATATAAAATCAAGTGTAGGTCAAAACTTAATGATATTTGTGAAGAAATTTGACACATATGCTTGTCATAGTGTTAGCTACTTAGGAAAACAAAATATTTATGTGTTTTGTTACACCAGCATAATTTAAATTCAAAACTGAACATGTTTTTTGGATGCAGAACTATATGAAAATCCAGTGTAAATAACGTTCAGTTGCAAATCGAAAGCGAACAAATGGGGCTTCATATGCAACAAGTTTGTTATTATAAATTGCTTAGAAAGAAAAAAATACGGTGGCATTATGAGGTGTTAAGCTTTTTTAAAAAAGAAAAAAAAAAAACTATTCGAAAAGTGCGTTATTATGAATTTCCATTTTAGACGACAATATGTGTCTTAATGACAAAAACAGTTATAACAAACAAAAGCTGTTCTTACTTATATTAGTATTTAGATATACTGCTTAATTTGTCAAAATTCCTATGATTTGGTAAAATAGATTGAATTTTGGAATAGAGATTGGATGTAAATATACATCATATTTGTAGAGTTATTCATATGCAATAAATTTTTGTGTAATATATCGAAAATATTGCCTAATTTTTGGTGAATAATTGCATAGTATTACATAACATTGTCCGGACAGAGTACTCTATCGAGAGTAGAAATCCTTCCGACCTTACGCACTATTTTATTTATAAATTATGTATTTTGTAGCCAAATAACTAAACTAATCCAAAATGATATATTTGCATATGATTTATGAAGACATCAAAGCCATTATATATTCTATTCAGTTACATTCTTGTAAACGTAAATCTATTCTACTACTTCATTACATATAACTTTATATAGATGTATTTATTTTTAATTTATTACCACTATTATATTTAATGTGTTCATTAGATGATTACGGCGTGATATCGAAATGTTAAATTGCTTTAATTTTTCTGTAATATAAATGCAAATCAACGTCGTTGTTTAAGCTATGAGAACAAAACATTTTCGGAGCGTATTAATAAGATTTGTAATAAGTCAACGTTCAAACGTTAATAAACTCCTTAGCCCTGATATTTAAAACAAAAAAAAAAAAAGTTCAACACAAAAATTCAATGGCATTTCAATAAAAATGAAAAAAAAAAAAACATTGTAAAAAGAAAAACAAGAATAATGCTAAGGCAATAAACGCCAGACTACTGAATGCATACCAAGAAAAGCATGACTTGTTTTAATTATAACACAACAAAAACAAAGTTCTAACTTGTATTTAAGATTATAATATCATATGTAGTATAATGTTATATGGTCTCTAATATACATACATACTTGTATGTAATAGACTAATAAATTAGCTATGAAGGCATAGACTGGCACACGGATGGACGGACGCAGCAGACTATTGTTTGTACTCGCATCGAATACCCCACCTGCACAATTGCTATAGTCAGCCGCCTTTTGCCGGCTGGCCGTATTCCCAGACACCACTTGGAGTCACTCCACTTTGACGGCCTAGCCAGTCAGTCATGGTGTGGGCCAGTTGTAATTACATTGAACGACTTTAACGTTAGTTTTTCTAACACTCACACATTTCTAGTGAATATTATTTGATATTATCTCAAAAAATTCTATACCGTTCATAACGAATGCAAACAATATCATCGACGTCATCAGTCAAAAATTTGCAAAACTTATTAGAATTGCCTTTTAGTCATTTGGAAGGTTATGAGAATAATTTTTTGTTCAACAAAATCTATGAATTAAATATTGACAACAAATTGAATCATGACGACAGGCCAATGAGCCCTCGAAAACGGTTATGTGCTGCAGAAACAGTAAAGCCTCTGTGTCAGTATTTAAATTTAATTCTTAGCACATGCAAATAATTATGTCCTTTCGATTATCATTTTGCCCCGCAGTTTCGAAAAATGTCATTCCTTCTTCTTGATTATAGGCTATTTTTATTGAGACCAGTAGCGATTTCTGAACAGCATATGAACAATATTTCTGTGTTTCGTGTATCGCTGCTATGAAATCTGATACCTGGATATTCCAAATTAGATCGCTTAATAACTGTAGACGGAATGTATGATGATGGGATGCCGTATAAATTAATTTGAATATTCATTATCAAATACGAGTATTTTCGATTGATCACATTCTTAATTTCTTAAATATTTTATAAATGATTTCGTTATGTTAATCACATGACGAAAATGGAATGTGAAGAAGATTCATCCGAAAACTTAGAGATTTGCTATATATAGCCTTAATATCAGCAGATTGTGTAGAGTAAATATATATTTTTAGCTTAATTGAAGAACAAGACATCAGCACTTCCGCAGCTCGACCTCAAACACAGTATATGACGACTCAAAGGACCCACCCACATACTATAAATTTGAAACCAAAATTCAAATAACCAAAACATTAGAAAACTTAGAGATTTGTCACAATAATGTATACAATTTCTGTGCAAAATTTAAATGTGAAATTTACAATGTATATATAAATTACATTTAATAATAATTTTATAAACATTTAATGTAAGAACGGAAATGCCTCAAAACTTTTAGAATCAGTTGGTCGTTATAAGTATGGTATGTGACGGCTCGAGGGACCATTCTTTTGGTACAAATTTGCACTCAGAATTAAAATGAAAAAAATATATAAGAAAATTTACTGATTTGCCTTATAATTAGCATGCAACTTTGGCGTAAAAGTTGTTTCTAAAAAAACGCACAAAATATGAAATAACTACACATTTATCCTAATTTGAGAATAGGAAGAAGCTTCACTTTGATCCTATGTACATTTTTACATCTTATTTTATGTACAGTATGTGACATCCCAAAGAACTACAAATAAGCACAACTTTGGGCTTAAGTTTGAAGGAACAAAAAAAAAACTTTTTTTCAAGAAAGTTACAGAGAAAAAGTATGTGGACAACATTCTGTAATTCTGTAATTAAAAAAAAAAGCTAAACAGTGAAATAGTAACTTTGAGGGTCAGTGTTTGATTTCAAGCGTTGTATATAAATGACTTTCAAAGTACTTTCCACATGCTGTTTAAACTCAATTTAAGACCAAAATATAAAGATTTATTAAGCTAAAAATTGCGTTTCTTTGTCTTTAATATTCACACTTTGTGATTTTATATTGAATGGCTTAATAATTAATCGTCTTAATGAAGAATGGATTTTTAAGCTCAACAAATTGGCATTCGTGCTACAATTCTGAATAGTTCTTCTTTAATGAACGAACAATGTTCGGTTTATATAGATGGAATTTATTCGGCCTGTTATGTTCGAAATTCTGGTGTCTCCAAGAAAGTATTTTGGGGGAATTCCTTTTTTAGTACGGGATTATCCATTTTTCATTTTCGAGTAAAGTTAAATAAAATACACATAAAGCTATGTTTTCGATGAAACTTTTATTTCATTAAAATACTTGGACCGTACTGTTATATAGGAAATACAATGTAATTTTAATGACCGTCTCTGGATTGCTTGTAGCAGTGGTAGTTTTGGAACACTTTTTCGCATATTTCGGGCGGTATCTCGGCGATAACTTGACGAATTTTGGTTTTCAAATGACGTCGCCGAAACGTGAAATTTCGCTTTCTGGAAACTTTTCGTGCAATAAAGCCAAAATCTGTCGTGTTGTATGGTTCGTGGCACTGTCTTGTTGAAAAAAAACATATCGTCCAGATCATGATCTTCAATTGCAGGCCAAAAAAGTCGGTTATCATACGGCCATTGCACTCTGAATTAACGATAACGGTTTCTCTTTAGCGTCGTTGTTGAAAAGGCGATATTTTCGGCAGTGCGTACATTGCGATGATGCACAGACCTGACCATATCTGTAATGCTCCCAGTCTCCTTAAACTTCTTTATAATCTTCGCAATTCCTTGCCCAGTAGGTCGATTATAACGACCGTAATCACCCCGTAATTCACTAAGAGTGCCCACGTTTGAATCACCACTTGTATAGTAAGTTTTAACCATTTCTAACTCTTATTTCGGTTATAATATAATCCATACTCGTATTCGTGAACGGCAAACCTTTCACTAAATGCATAACACTTCAGATGACAGGTATTTAACAGCTGACAGCATTGCCAGACCGGCGGTTTTAAAGCTACCAAGCGGAAAACCCGTTTTTGCCGAAATATCGGATATTGATTAAAGTTTTAAAAAATTAGGAGTAATTTATGCGATCAAGCCGGCTTTGGACTAATTAACAGAAGTATAAATAAACAAATAAATGGTTTTATGATTATTTTTACGATCTTAGTCTCGAAGCATTATTACGAATTATTATTTTATGTAGTAGTCTTGTAGTGGTGCTATAAAATTCGAATCAATAAAGATAGTTCTCCACTCCTACTAAACTCAAAGGGCGGGGTTGTTGCTCAAACATCTGTCTTGACTTTGACCTTCCTCTTCGCGCGCTGTGAATTAGTTGTGTTAGCCGCAATATGATCAAATATGTTTAACAACAATTATTGACTCAACTATCGAATATCAGTCATATGTCAGAGCGCTGGTTTGTATTATGTATTATGTATATCGCATATTGTTAAACAAAAAAATCAACAAGCGGGTATTGTCAATACACAGAAAATGACATCTATTGTTAATTCATCTTAATGTGTTGATAAAATATATGAATGACTGACTGACAGATGATGCCAGATGGACGATATATAGATGCGTGTATTGAGCAACTCGCTGCTGAAAGGAAAGGGGAGGGGGCTATGAGAACGCAATATATTCTTAGCACATAATTTATTAACAATTTAAATTGTTTAAACGCTGGTTTTTTGTTTGTATGTACATTTGCTTTGCCAAATATGGTAAATATTTAAGTTAAATACATAAATAAGAAATCGCATTTTTCCCCCTTGTTTTATACATTATTTTATTTTGATTTGTTTAATTCTCGGTACATTGCTTGTTCATTTGGTGTGAAATGTTAACAAAGTTTGGCCTTTCGTGTTGAAAGATATCATCGTCGATAAACAAGCGATGCTCAACGGTTATTTACCCACTAATTACAAATAAAAATAATGCTATATTAATGTTTAATCTACGCGATTTTTGACTAATTTTTAAACGCTAACATTCACTAAAAGTGTTATCAACATTAAATATCAATTAACAAATAAATACAAATAATTATAGTCTAAAATATTAATTGAAACTAAAGAAACATAATCACGAAATTTCATTAGTAATGAGTAGTTAATATAACTATTTTAAATTTTACCTACTTTGTGAGGTTTTCAACATTGTTGACCCAAATTTTAGGCCCCGTCGCTGCTTAATGTCTTTGTTAATGGCAGTGTATTTAAATGCTAACATTAATTAATTTACAAATTGCCAACTACTAATGTCTTATATGGTCTATAATGGAAATCAAATTAATCTAGATACAGCCAAATGTAGAAATATATCTAACAACTGCTCCAGCTTATTGCGATACAACTAAATTCATGAAAATCCCAGACAAAAACTGCACCCATTTTCTGTTGGTTGTTTCTCATTTTCCTTTTTTTTCTGGTTGTGGTCGCCCAGACCACCATCAGGAACACCTCCTTCGTTTGCCATCTCTAACGAAGGCAATAGTAGTTATTAACCTAAACACGTTGGCTGTGTAACATGCTAAATTACAACATTATTTAGACCAAATACTGTGTATAATATGGTGAAGATTGATGCGGAGGCAGGAGAAATAAGATGCCTTGACGACCAAGATAAGAAAGAGGGATTAAAGTATTAGCGGGCATTATTTTACAAGAAATTAAGTTGTGGAGTTTGTTTTCTTAGTGCAAAAATTATAATATAATTTTAGCAGGGCATTATTATTTTATTTCCTATATCAATTTTAGAAACTACTACTATACACTTCTCCTGATTTTGATACCCAGATAATACGCTTATATTAAAACAGATGCAATTTGAAAGTCTCAGTGAGTAGAACGAAGTAAATGAGTTAGTTAAAGCCAATAAGTTATTAGAAAAACCTTGTGGTACTAAATTTATTTTATTATTTAATATTTCGTTGAAGATTAGAAAACCGATATTCCCATCTATTATGCTCCGCAGTTTAGAAAAAAATCATCTTCTGTTTTCTAGGCTTCTTCTTCAATTCAGCACATGAAGTTTTGAAATTATCTCCAAATCCTGGTCTTCTAACAGAGTTTTGATCGTCCTCTTTTCTTTTCATGCTGAATAATTTTCGATCCATTCACTCAACATGATCCAACCAATGCAATCGCTGCATTTTGATGCGCTTGACTACGTCGATGTCTCATATCAATGAGATATGAGAGAGCTTCTCACATTCAGTTACATTCTTTCTATTTTTAGGCTCATTCAACTCCAATTTTAATTGAGCGTACCAGAAAGGGACTAACAATAGCTCCCATTTTCAAATAGAACCTAGATGAAAAAGCAAAAATCACGAAAAAAATAGATTTAATAAACTTGTACAAATATGCTGTAATTCAAAACACTTAACGCATGCTTTCTGTTTGTAGAAATAGATAATAGTCATAAGAAATTAAGAAGAAATAGTAATAAATGTATAAAAACCAATAACTGTCTGTACTTTTCACATGGGCTTCCACATCATCCCTCTGTTGCCTCTGATACTTTAGGGAATTTTGCACTTCACATCACATGTCGACGATGGTTTCTAAAATAGTACATTTAATGTACGATAGGTGGAGCGAGAGTAGTGAGCATAAATACGGAACAAAAAGTGCATCATTCAAAAATGTAGGATAATTGATTTACAAATAAATCATTATTACCGATTTTCTAGAACTCGACTGTATACAAGTTTTGGTCGAAAGTGAATGTTTGGTGTGATGCTTTAAATAGCCCAAAACCAAAATTGAGCACGAATAGGTTACTTTTTTCCAAAGTTAAAGAATAACATTACATTGTGATATGTTTTATATGACGCCCTGTTTGCGAATTTTTAAGATACGATATTTTAGGAGGTATATTTTGAACGAGCCATTTCTTGCAAATATCAAAGAAGAAATAAGGATATGAAAAACAGTTCATATAGTATAGAATTATCCATTTAGTGGTTTCAATACCTCTGGTCTGGCAAGTTTGTCAGTCAGCTGTTAAACACCTGCCACCTGAATTGTTACTTATTTAGTGAAAGATTTACCATTTACGAATATGGATCGTTTAATAACCGAAAAACGCGTTAAAATGTTTGAGAGTTACTACAAAAGTGATGATTCAAACATGGGGTCTCAATCGAACAAAATTTTCTTCAGCTATGAAGCTCATTACATACATTAACAATCAAGATTGTTATATATGGGGCTCGGAGAACCCAAAAGTTTTGTGGAAAAGCCATTGGAAAAATTGACTGTTTGGTACGCTTTACGGTCTGGAGGTGTCAATAGGCCGTATTTTTCCGAAAACTACCTTTAAAGGATCCACCGCTGCCATCAATTTAGAGGAAGTCACTTAAATCACATTGTATTTCATACATAATGGGAAGGTCTAAGCATTACAATGAAATGCAAGTTTCATCGAGACCATAGCTTTATGTGTGTTTTATTTAACTTTACTTGAAAACGAAAAATGGACAACCCTATATTAATCCGAAGGAACATTTCACAAAAATACAAATTTGACAGAGGATAGTAACCAGAATGAAGTCGAGTAGCTGATAAATATTACTTGCTTCATTCAAAACTAAAGTTAAGTAAGAAGAAACAATCCTATGAAATTGATGGATTTTGTGCCGAATTTGATTTCCCAAACATCCCAGCACGTAACACTTTTAAAGGAACAGTTTTCGAAATTGTATTTGGAAAAGTTCTGAAAATAACTATAAAGAGTTTGACTCAATCCTGCAGCAATTGAAGACAAGAAAATAAAAAAAAAAAAATAAAAAGGAATTAATGAGTTTTTCTTTGTGCAAAATATTATGACATGAACATTGTACAGTTAACTTTTGCATTATTTACTCAGTTTTTAGAGCTTTTTAAATGCTATTGTATTGGTTTTCGACAAAAGCTGAACAGTGAAAATTTTTCATCCAAAAATTGTCATTTTCAGCAATCTTTTGAAAACGATTTTTCTCTGGTTTCCTTTTAATCAAAACCAATAAATTTCTAGAATTATTACAAAAGATCACACATTTAATACTGGGGAGGTCATTGCAATTTGATTTATGTATGTATGAGTCGGGACGGATTTAGTGTACAGTAGCGTAATCTGGATAGAGACGCATTTCAAGCACACCAATATTTGAAATGTATTTG
>JAHXMU010000077.1:819479-935152 GCA_019455685.1 Philornis downsi
TGTTGGTGTTTATATTATTGTTATTTGCTACTTATGTTTTGTTGCAATTGTTGTTATTGGTGCTCCTAGTGGCTGATGATGGTGATGGTGATGGTGTTGATGCTATGCTGCTGCTGTTGCTGTTGGTGGTGTTGTCACTGTCAACAACATGAGGTATATTTGATTGCAGTTGTAGCTAACGCTGTTGTTGTCATACACATTTAATACAACAAATATTATGTCGCCTGAAAATTTTTATAAAATTCATTGTCATGGTTAAGGGTTTATTGCAAAGTAGATGGAGTTGCTGCTGATGACGTTGACGCTGACACTGATGATAATGATGATGACGATGGTGACAATGACAATGGCAGTTCTTCATAGTACCCTTCTGCTGCTGTCTTCCACACACACACATACAACTTTGCATTCTATCCTGTTAACCGTCCATGTTATGTTTGGGTTAATAACTTTTTAAAACAGAAGTGTGCAGAGAAAACATTTATTATTTGCGTATTACAAATAACTAAAAAAAAATGTTATTTGTAGTTATTTTTTCCTTTTTTTGTTGATTTTCAATTAGCTTTTTTCTGTGTTACTACAGCTGCTGCTGCACAAATGGCAAACGACAAACTTGCCATGAACAACAAATGCGATAAAGGTAAATGAACTGTTTGCATCCACAACATCGCTGATAGAGTTGGAGATGCGCACTCAATGGTTTAATTGCCGTTGTTGCCGCAGCAGTGGCAATGATTGCTGCTGCTGCACAATTATTTCAAATTGTTTTACAAACACAACAAGTAATTTATCATTTATTAACTCTTTTTTTTGCGTTCGCTGGTTTGTTCGTTTGTTTATTAATTACTCCGTGTTTGTGCTTTTCTATGCGAACAAAGGAATGAAAGAAGAAATAAAAAACTTTGTTTAATAATACAGATTGTAAAGTGCAAAGCATTTGTTTTTTAATTAATGTTATGTTGCTGTTAATGCAGCGGCAGCAACATTATCGTCACACTTAGCTTATGTTGCTGTTAATTGGATTTTAGAGTTGCTCTTCAGGAGACTTTTTAAAATGGGAAATGGAATCAAAACGAAACGTGTGTTGCAACAAAGAACATGCAAAACAAATTGGATTCTCATTGCATTAAAAAGAGGCAGCATACTGAGATTCACAAAACAGCGAATACGTGACGAAATCGAGCACCAATCACAGGTATTCGACAGTAGAAAGTTTCGCTAGCATCATACGAGTTGATTGCCTCTGTTATTTTTCTGTTTCAGCTTTTAATGATGTGTACATTTCGAACTAATAATTAAAGCTTAGGCCAATCTGTATTATTATTTTCAATTGAATTCATCTGCTGCTAGCTACGCCTCTGTAGTGCGCTCACATGCATATATATTTTTTATTTAGTGAAAATGGTTTAGTTAAATAAAAAGCTGTTGAGCAAATACAAATTTACCGACATAATTCGCGCGCCACCTATAGTACACTTATTGTACTACAGCACCCCGCTTTGGTATTTTGTTTATTTAAATTCAGTATCTATGACACAATAAGGCTCAAGAGCGATATACGTTCATAAAGAAATGATCTCGAAATTTAAATCAATTAAAATGCGAAATTTAACATTTGTCATCAGTTTAGAAAATCATCCAATATGATTTATTTTTCACTTTCTGATCCCAATACTAAATGCTTACCTTAGTAGTTATAAGCTTACACTTCACGAAACCCGCTAAATTTGTATACCTTATGCAGATATCATAACATTTATAAGCCGCGCCATAAATCAACTGAAGTTTTTATCGCTTTTTGTTTTTTGTACCAACTGAAAGTATGTAAGCGGTATCCAGTATATATGTGGGCTTGGTTTCCTTGTAAATTTACGAGTTTAAAAAGGTCTAAGGTAGTAGATTAAGAATAATATATGATTTGTTTGAAATTTATCGTGTAATATCATCAACGATAGGATTAGATAGAATTTCTAGAAATATTTGTTTTATAGTTTAATCGCAATGTCACCATAAGAAATAACAAGCATATAAATTTACCTTTTGTTGGTACAAGTTTTCTCAATTTCTTTTCTGAAATTTTATTTTTGAAATTAAATTTTTCTTAAGTTAAATATTTGCTGAAAAACTTTCTTAATCAAAAGCAAGTTTTTCATTGGTCTATGGGCAAACACAACGTTCGTTGCCGTAATATTTATTTTCCAGCTGCACATTTTGCCTTATTTTTAGTTAATTTTTTTTTATTTAGTTTTTTATTATTATTTTGTTTTAATAATTATTTTTTTATTTTTTTTAAATTTGTTTATTTGTTTATTTTTATTTTTTTTATGTTTTTTGTTTGTTTTAATTGTATTATTTATTTTATATTTTTTTTACAAATAGTTATAGAAAAAAAAAACCTAATCAAAACCAAATTGCTCATACGTCTATTGGCAAACACAGCGTAAATCAGAAGAAAGCATGAGTCTTCTCTGTATCACATTTAGTATAGATTTTATGTTCGCTACCGTAATGTTTATTTTCAAGTTTCACATTTCGTCTTATTTTTTTTTACTTTTTTTTATTTATTTCTTTTATTTATTAGTTTTTTTAATTATTTTTTTGTTGGTTTATTTTTTTTATTTCTTTATATCTTTTTATATTCTTTTTAGTTTTTTATTTTTCTATATTTTTTTACAAATAATTATAGAAAAACATTTCTAATCAAAACCAAATTTTTCATAGGTCTATTGGCAAACACAGCGTAAATCAGAAGAAATCACGAACCTTTTCTGTATCACATTTAATATAAATTTTACATTCGTTGCCGTAATGTTTATTTTCCAGCTGGACATTTTGCCTTATTTTTATATTATTATTTTTTTGTTTTATTTAGTTGTTTTTATAATATTTTTGTTATTTTCTTTTTATTTATTTTTTTTTTATTATTTTTTTTTATTTTTTTTTTATTTTTATTTATTTTATTATTTTATTTTTTTATATACGAGTATATATATTTTTTGTTTTAATTCTTTATATTCGTTTGATATTTTTTCTTTTTTAAAAATAATTATAGAAAAACTTTCTTAATCAAAACCAAATTTTTGATAGGTCTATTGGCAAACATAACGTGAATCAGAAGAAAGCACGTGCCTTTTCTGTACCACATGTAGTATTGATTTTACATTCGTTGCCGTAATGTTTATTTACAGTTTCACATTTTGTCTTATTTTTATTTTATTTATTTTTTCATTTATTTTCTTTATTACTTTGTTTTTTTTTTTTTAATTGTTTTTTATTTGTTTTATTTTTCTTTATTTTTTATATTTTTTTGACTTTATTTTTTTATTTGTTTTATTTTTTTAATATTATTTTTTTCTACATAGAACATTTATTGAGAGTACATCTCAAAGTGGATAATATCATTTTTCCTCCTTTAGATGCTCATACAGCCTCGCTTGAATTCAGCGATCAGAATAACATTGCACACTCTTTTTGGTCAAAAATGCGAACAGAGCATTTCCCTCATCAGAAGTCTACATAGATATCCATACAAAACCCAAATTTTTGCAAAAAATTCCTTATAGAGGCGGTAATCGGTAAACATAATGCCGATGGTGATTATAATGTTGAATCATTACTGAACGGGAGTTTTGGAACAATCGATTTTTATTGTAATATATTTTGTAATATGCATGCACTCCAAAATTACAGCTACTTTTAAAACGCAACATGAGATTAGTTAAATATTTAACTGTAGCGCAATGTAGTTTATCTGTGATTAATAGAAGGGATGAAAAATGATTCCTTGATAGCCCAGCCCTACCATTGTATTGTATAATTTTGCATGCCTGTATGTTATATTCATATAAATTCATAAGTTTTTTTTTAGAAATATACAAACTTACACATAAATTATGTTCCAACATTTCATAACTCACTATGAAGTCTGCACGTTAAATTTTGCTGTTAATTTATTAACCCCCTTACAACGCAAGAAGAAAATAAAAATGAAGGAAAAATTATTTATGTCATACAACGAATATTATGGCAAATAGTTCAAACTTTATGCACAAACCAAAATTGTATATATATACATAAATGTATATAGAGAAAAAAAAACAAAAACCAGCAACATTTGTTGGATGAAATAAACGAGTGAATATTGCATGTTTGCGGTTATGTTGCCACATGTTGTTCATAACATACACTAGTAGTATGTTTGTCCATTCGTACTTGTGTAGCAATTTTGTCGAAAATGTGCAGAAACACAACAATTTCTTTTAATTTGGCCAGGGGTTTTCTTTTTCGCTCTATGGAGAGGATTCTTCTTTGGCCAGTGTCGCATAGTTTGCGTTGGGATGTGAAATGGCTTTCCATTGCTACTTGTTGTGGTTTCAAAATTACTTGTGCCACGAATGCCAGACGGAGAACGCGCCACCGACATCGGTAGTTAGTAGACAACAACAATATATTATAAAGTTTATTAACTAAAGTTTTGCTACAATTGTTTGGCTATGACAAGTAGACGAGGTTTACTTTCTGTGTACGTTTACTAGAGTTCTACATTTTTTTTCTCCATAAACGAAAGAATGGGTTGTTGCCTTACCGGAAGGATGTATTAGTAGTAGCCAGGACTTGATACACTTTTATTGACGGAGCAATTAAAAACTTGTAATTGCTTAGACTTTAGTTAGATGTTATATATATATCTGTATTTATTTATTTATTTTGTTGGTAGGGAGTTGATAAAACAAAAAAAAAATAAATGTTTTTATTTACTTTGTAGGCTTCACCTAACCAACTGATGCTCAGACATCCGAAAGTGTTACTTGAAAAATATTAATATTAATAATTTGTAATTCGAATGCCATAAACTTTAAAGTAATTCTTTTCAATGCCGTTTCACAAATTCAATATAATTTGCGATTTATTGGTCTATTTTATATTTTATTTAATAAAACACATTAAATCATAGAAATAATATTTTCGGAAAATGTTGGCACATTTTAGTGGTGAATAATAATAATGGCTTATTAAATGTTAATAATTTGGTTTGCTTTCCTAAAACTGAAAAAATTTGAAGATTTTTGTGCATCCCAAAAAATTGGAAGTCAGTTTACCAAATTTTCTTATGGCAAAAACGATTTAAAAACGTAATTTTAGGATTTTTTTAGTAAGTAGTTCAGTGTATTTCCAGATTTGAAGGTGACAATCAGATTTTCCTAATAACTCATAATTTCGTTAGAACAACACCGACATATTAAAATTTTCGCGCATATAAACAAAGATGTCACACAAAATTGATGATGTACTGAAAAATACAAACATTTCAGCATAATTGCTAAAATCAATCGATATAATGATACAAATATCTTAGCTGTTCACTGAAGTCATCGAATTATTCAAGTCGTACATAAATTATAGTTGTTGACTAAAGCGCCGCCTGTAGTGCACTTATTGCACTATTATGGATAATTAAACTTGTAAAAGAGTTTCAACACAATCGGTTGAAATATAACGATCGCATTATTTTTTTTGTACTATATAAATACGCCTTAGCTAAGATTTACAGTGTTCGCATTATTTTTCTTGTACTATATAAATACGCCTTAGCTAAGATTTACAGTGTTTTTAGTACGAGCAAATATGACTTCAGTTGTCTCTTCCGTGCCTGACAATACTTTCGAATAGTAAAGTGTCTAAGTAAAAGCCAGCGAGGATGGTAAATGTAGTTGGTAAATAAATTTGTATAGATTACCTTACTATACTTAAATATTAAGAAAAGTTATTTTTTTTTACAAAAAAAAAAAAAATGGTATTTATCGAAATCTATTTTATTTCCGACTTCAAGGTATTTCCTGGAAAAAAGATTAACGTAAGTTTGCCCATGCCAATTTTTTTTTCCAATCCTCCAAGTATTTTAAATAGTCACCTTCTGGTATGGTTTTTGAACGCTCAGCGATTTGTGTTAGTTTTACTAAACTGGTTCAAAACGATGTCCCCGGAAAGAACACGATCTATTCAGGTTTGCCTCTCCTTACATACAATATCCACTGGATTGGACAAATCATAAGCATATATATATATGTATAATAATGAATCTGCAATAGTGTGTTTAATAATACTGTCATCTTTTTCGAAAAAAATTGAGTGCTTTTTGTAACAACCGAGATTTGATGCCTCTGAGATCCAATATATCTTTTAAAATGGAGTTGGCTGATCTGTTTGAAATGCCAAAATCATCACCAATATATCTATTTGTAAGTCGACGGTTTTGAGCACCGAATCTTGGATTTGTTGGGCATGACTTTCATTGATAGAAGTTGATGGTCGTCCGGGACACTCTTCTTTTAAATCACTTTTTGTGCCGTACAAAATCGAGCGTAACTGATGTGAAATTTGACAGGAATGTCCTTTACAGTACTACCAACTTAGAAAAGAGAAATATATTTGAGATTAGATATATTAACGTAATTTAAATCGAAAACTGGTTTGTGTATCACGCAGAAAAAAATTGTGTTCCAAATCTGTTTACGGTATGATTCGAAAATCATGATGTTTCCATTGGATTTTCCGATACACTCTTCAAAAACTACATTATTTTATTCTATCCGCGCGTTGGAACCCCAACGGTGCAATAGACGTATTTGATGCGCTTGATCACGTTAATATTGGGACCAATTCGGTCTTCGGTCCTCTTTAGCATACCGTATTAGGCTTTAGTGGGGTCTACAAATTCTGATGTTTCCAAGGGAATTGTCGTTACGCACTGTCGAAACAATAGATGTATTTTGCTGTGCTTGACCCCGTTGATACAGGGTGTCCGTCGGGCAGGTATACTACTTTGTTTTGCCGCCATTTTGATAAATATTAGTCTTGACAGTTAATATTTGGCAGTCGTGAAGTGGAGAGATGGCAAATTTATTATGGAAAAATATTCGATAAACCAACGTGTTTTAATCGTTAAAAACATTTTATCAAAATCAATCATCGATTACTGTGACGATGAGAAAGTTACGTGAAATTCATAATCATAATGAGTGACGAGGCATATTTTTATTTGAATGGATATGTGAGTAAACAGAATAGTCAGTTTTGGGCAGTGGAAAACCCTCAAATTATTGCACACCATTAAAAGTGACAGTCTGGTGTGCAATTTGGTCAGGAGGAATCATTGGACCTTAATTCTTGAGTAATGTATGAAAAATGTGTTTAAAAAGGCTTGCATTTGTGAGGATAACAGAGGCGGGCATTTATCTGATATTGTATTTCATACATAATTGCCGACATTAAATAAAACATTAATATGAGATCCATTCTCTTTCATTTAATCAAAAATTATAAACAAACAAAATAGTATACCTTCCCGACGGATACCCTGTATGCTTAGATTTATATATATTTTCTTTTGAAGGTTCCAATACAAGATTTGGATCCACGAAAGTGCTCTTTTATTCAAACTCTTGCTTACATTTTTATAATATTTCTCCAACATCCCGCATTCTTTTGTTGTCGAAATAAATAATTTTTTCTTGTTTATACCATTTCATTGGATGAGAAGGCTGCAGTGGCATCTCATGACGAATGATTTCTTTATCGACAGCGTACGCAGATATCATTCAGTGTCATTGCTGAAAGAAATATGAACTTCCTAGGTATATTAAACGAAAAATTATAACATATCTATCTTGTCTTTGTCGATTATGTAGATTTACTGCTTTTTGATGTTACTTGCTTATAAATGCAATGGTTTTGAAAACATCCTCTTCAGCCCTATTTATGGAATATAAATGTAACTTTCTGTTTCTCATGTAATTTAGTCAATCTTTAGCAAAATTGTAATACTCATTTTACAGCCAAATTTATTAACCATATAATAAGAACAATCAAGCGTTTAAAGAGAGAAAATATTACTGAAAACCACATGTTTTCCATGTTCTGAGCAGCAAATTATCCTATCAAAAGAGCTGAGGAGAAGGTAAAGAACAAAACGAAGAAAAAAAAACTCTAATCGAAATTACCAATTTTCTTTGTTGTAAAAAATCTGTTATGCTTCAATTTTGTTGATCACAATATTATTATCGCCAGTTTGCACCTTACGTTGTCAAACCACAAGCAGCTGTAAGGGATGAGTGAAACGATGCACTTAGCCGTAATGTAGCCACCTACGACTTTCTTTTTACTGGGGAGCCAAATAAGTCTGGGGAGAATTTCTGTTACGAAGGTTATTGCATCTAGTTAGTTGGCTGCTTGCTTGGCTGGCTGAATGCTGTCGGTTCGGTATCATTAATGTAATACTTTAAGCTTATTTTATTACATTCATTATTGGTTGGAAAACATATGATACTTTTACTTTTTCTCCTTTTTTGTATTGCTCCCTTTACTTCAGAAGTTCTCTTTGTCATTTCCCCAAAACTGTGTTTGGATGGTTTGATGTTCATGAATGGCTTTGGAATGTTACAAGAGAAAAAAAAAACATTCAATAAAGTTACAAAAATTCAATAAAGGACATTTTGTGGTTTTGCAAAGTTCAAGGAATTGCAATGCCATTGCAAAGTAGAAAATTCTTGTTTTCCATATATAGAGGACTGAAGCTCGATACCACATATATTTTTGTAGCCAGGGAAAGAATCATAAGCTGGAAAGTTGATATTCAATGGAAATTGTTTGAACTTTGTAAATGATTTTCTACTACATTCCGAGTATACTGCAGTGGAAGAAACTAAAAGAATCGCTCACATTTACTCACGTTTATTTGAGAAACATAAAATATTCAAAATTGCTCGTAGCCTTTAATTACTATTTTCAAACAACAATTTTGTTTTATACATTTCGCATTTCAACATTTTTAGTACCATGTTTATCCTTATTACAACCGATTTACAAAGGCAGGAAGATACAAAAAAGTTTCGAAAATTTTTCCTTATTTTCAACATAATCTCCTTTTGGCTCGGTACAATTTTTCAACGATATTCAATAGCTTCTATACTCTATTTATTGTAAGAATTGACAAATTACTTAAAATAGCAATCAACTGCAGACTCCACCTCTCCAATAGTAGCAAATCTGAGAAATTTTTCAAGTATACGACTAGAAAATAGCCAGAGGGAGCTAAATCTAGCGAATAAGGTGCGTGATGTAGCAATTCGAACTTTAATTCATTAATTTCGGCCTTCTCAATAATGGATATGTGAGTTGGAGCGTTATTTTAAAGAAACAACACTTTCTTTTTGCCAATTGTAGACTTATTTCTATAATTTCATTACCTAACGGCTGTTATAAGTTAGCGTATTATTCCCCGTTGATGGTTTTTCCTTTCTGAAGATAATCAATAAGAATAATCTCTTGCGCTTACTAAGAAACAGGCGCCATGACCTTGCCTGCAGACTTCGCCTTCTTTGAACACGATTCTCCCATTCCAGTCCACTGATTTGGCTGTTCCTTTGTCTTAGGTGTGAAGTGGTGCTTATGAATCGACGCAAAAATTTGGTTTTATTGTGGTGAAACATCGTCAAACACTACTAAAACATCTTCGCAACGCTTTTTTTGCCCTATTGAAAGCAAGCGCGGCACCCATCTTTCACACAGCTTTTTCATCTTTAAATCTTCGGTCAATATACGCTGTATAGCACTTTTTGAAATGCTTATCATTTCAGCTATAGCTCACGCACCTTCAGCCGACGATCATATAATACCATTTTGTGGATTTTCTTAACCGTGTCTGGCATGGACACATCAGTTAGTTGGTTGAGCACTACGGTGTCCGTCTTGGCAGCTGGTGCTGTCTAGTTTAAACTTTGCTACCCAATATTTTACAGTCGTAAATGGAGGAGCAGACTCCCCCGGAGTGGAATCTAGCTCGGCTTTGATTTTGGTTGGGCGCAAATCTTTCAAATGGAAATATTGAATTGAACGACTAATTTTTTCTATGTTTACAAATTCATTGAGATCCTTTACTTTTAATGGCTCTAATAAAGAATAATAAACAGCGGTAACGCCTTGAAACGTAAAACACATGTTTTATAAGATCGTCTTTTATCACCAAAATAGTTTTTTTTTTCAAACTACTGGCACCTGAACTATACGTCAGGTCGGCTAATTTTGGAACCGCCCTCTTAGGTCAGGGTTGCAAAATTTTTTTTTGCGTCCCTCTGGTAAAACGGTTTATCACTTTTTTTCAACTTCGAGATTTGTTACTGGTACTTCAAGCCTTTATATGCTAACAAATAAACAATTTGCCACTACACCTAAGGTTCCTTGAATTCTGGATTTGATTCGGTTGAGAACTCAAAAAGAATCTATAGCAAATATTAATATTATGTGAGCAGTTTTTACTAAAATTATTAAAATATTATTTCCTTGCTCTACTAGCAATAAGATAAAAAATATTCTGGCCCCACCAACGAAACGGTGGTAAAAGGATAAAATTATTTAATATATTTTTATAATTTAATTTAATTTTAATTTTTACTAGAATTTATTAAAATATCGTTCCTTGCTCTATCAGCAATAAAATAAAAAAATATTGTGGCCCCACCAACGAAACGGCAGTAAAAGGATGTAATCAGTTAATCTATTTTTTAATTTAAACCGAATTTAATTTTTACAAAAATTATTAATTTGTTTCTCTTTGCTTTATTAGCGTTAAGATTAAAAATGTTCTTGCCCCGCCAACGAAACAGCAGTAAAGGGTAAAATCAATCTATTTTTTAATTTCAAATATTTCGTTATTTAATGATTGTCTGTTCATTTGAAAAATATTTATATAAAATCAAATTAACTGCATATGTCTCGCATTAAGGCCGCTACGTTTAAAAGCTGCAAAGCAAATTGAGCTGAAGTTCTCATCATTGTGGGCCGCCCCCACAATCAAATGCAAACGTAATTACCAATTTGACATTTTCAAATGTGAAGACTTATGCGAGGAGCACTACTTTTAGCAACATTCTAGAGCGAATGATCAATTTCGCATGAGTGTTGTTGGGAAAACCTCAATATTAATAAAACTAAAACTACTTTAATTAATATAACAATGGCAGCAACAGCAGCAGCAATGCAAGCAAAAATAATAAATCAATATTAGTTATAATAATAATAGTAATAATATTGTTATATTGTATTGTATGCGTCTCCACACTTTATGTAAAATACTATATATTTTCATAAAATGGGGTCAATTTGACGAGACATTTAATTTGTTTTTTTTTTTTAATTTTTTCATTGTTACGATTGTGTTGCGGCACAAAATCTCCATAATCGAACAAATGAGTCTGGTCTGTTCTGTTGTCAGTCGCGCGCGAATTCTTTTTCTATTTTCAGTGTTATGGGCCGTTGAAAAACTCATAAAAATCTGTCTATGGGCTGTTGGCGATACCACCACGAGCAACAAACAAGTGATGTTGTTATTTGAGCTTATGTTGCCGCACCACAATCAGCGGCAGCACCAGCAACAGCCACATAATACCCCTGAATTCGAGACTGACTTATTGCTTGGAGATTTCTTTCTTATGTAGGAGTTCTCAATTGAATTGTTTAGCATTGCTAATGTTGAGTTGATGATAATTTGTGTTGTCACAGAGAGACAGAAAATATTGTTGCTATGATTAAAAAAAAAAAAATGGAAAAAATTAAAAAAAAATTTAAAGTGAATTAGGTTAACTCTAAACTAACAAATTCGAGTTCTGCAATATGACTTTTAAGCCATATACAGAAATTACTGCAATAAAACGGGTTTTCTGTTGAAATTTCGGACCGTTGTCTTTTTCTTTTTTTTTGGAAAAGAACACAATTGGAATGGAAAACAAAAAAATGGTAGCAATGATGATATCAGCTTATTTCACCATCGAAATATTTGTGGGTGACATTTAAGGCGTCCATGTGGTAGAAAATATTTTGTTCTCTTGCAATTTTTCTTTTTTATAATCGAAAATAATTTTCAAAGTCTTTTGATGGTTGGTGGGTTATCCATTTTTCGGTTTCAAAAGTAAAATTAAATAAAACATACATAAAGCTATGATTTCGATGAAACTTTTGTATGATGCTTGAACCTTGCCAATACGTATGAAACGCAATGTCATTCAAATGATCGCCTCTGGATTGGTTGTATCAGTAGATCCTATTGACGTAGTTTTGGACCACTATAATTTGTTTGTTGTTGATTGTCAAACGTTTTCAACGTTTAGGGATTATCTGGTCTTTGACGTAGTTCCACCGAAATCAGCCTATAGGCGTCAAATCTTATGATTTTGGTGGCCAACTAACGTCGGCAAAACGTAAAATTACGCTTTCTTTCTGGAAACTTCTCATACAATAAAGTCAAAATTGGTCGTCTTGTGTGGTTTGTGGCACCGTCTTGTTGAAACCACATATCGTCCAATTCATAATCTTTGAATGCAAACCAAGATAATCGGTTATCGTATGGTCACAAGGCTGGGAATAAAAATTCGGATTATCCGCCACACTTTCAATAATAGAAGCGGTATTTTCGGCAGTGCAAATAGGAAAGGCTTGACTACATCTGCAACGCTTCTAACCTGTTGAAATTTTTTTTACAATCTGGCAGAGTAAGTCAATTATGACGACCATAATGACCCTGTAATGTACAAAAAGTCCCCACATTTGAATCACCACTTTTGTAGTAAATTGTAACTATTTTTACGCGTTCTTCGGTTGTTAAACAAACCATATTCGTAAATGGCAAACCTTTCACTAAATAAATATCATTTCAAATGAGAGGTATTTTACAGCTGACAGCCTTGCCAGATCGGCGGTTTTGAAACCACTAAATGGATAACCCGATATAACCACCTCTTTAGGAGGTCCACTTCGTTTTGTAACATCGGTGTCGATCTCGTCTACAATCAGCAAATCATCGACGCATGATTACTACCGAAGGAACGCTAAGAGGAATATCGGCACCTAGATTTTTTGACAAAAAAAAAAATTATATAAAAAATTTATTGAATACAACCAAATAAATGCCATTGCTGCTAGGTGGATTTTAACCCTTCTTCAGAATTTACATTGCATTTATTTTTTTGTCTAAATGGAGACCATAATATTTCCACTGTCAAAATTTAGGACTTTTAAACGAAAAATTTGACAATGTAAATGAAAAACGTTTGCTGTTAAAAAAAACGATTGACGAAATAACTAGAATTGCTGGTAGTGTCAACTTTATCACAGAGAAATTTTTATGTATCACTAGCCGACCCGGCAAACGTTGCTTTGCCTTCAAATTTTATTTTTATTGGAAATGTTTCAATGTTAAACAAAATTCTGTTTAAATACCGTTAGCAGGAGCAGAAAAAATTGCTTTTTATTTGTGGTTTGTATAGGAGGTACCATTCCCCATTGTCCAATCCCGCCCATATTTGCAGCAGCACTTAAGATATGTACACCAAACCGATGTACCAAATTTTGTTCAAATACCGTAAACAGGAGCAGAAATATTGGATATTTAATTTATGGTTTGTATGGGAGGTACCACGCCCCATTGTCCAATCCCGCCCATATTTGCAGTAACACTTAAGATATGTACACCAAACCTACGCACCAAATTTTGTTTAAATACCGTAAGCAGGAGCAAAAATAATTGATTTTTAATTTTTTGTTCGTATGGGAGGTACCACGCCCCTTTGTCCAATTGGACCGAATTGTAAATCTAAACCATCCCGGGCACCACCCAGACGCATATACAAAAATTTATGCAAAGCGGGCCAGCCGTTTAGGAGGATTTCACTGACAACGCCCGTACAGTAGAATCTATATATATAAAAATGAATATCTGTCTGTCTGTGTACAAAAATAGTTTGTAAGAGAACTCCTTTCACACGGCGTACCCGATCTTCATGAAACTTTCAGGGCTTATTCGTGTCGGCCAGGAGAAGGTTTTTAACTATGTCCGAAGGTCGAAATCGAGGCGAGTGACATGATAAAGACAGACAGATATTCATTTTTATATATATAGATTTCCTATCGATGCTAGTCGGAGCAAAACTGCCAAACGGAGTAGCGAAGCTTCAAAAACATTTTGGAAAAACACATATTTCTCACTCCACAAAGATGGGCCACCTCAGTGCGCTGTAGGTCAGAAATTCATGCATCACCTTATTCCTCAAATATAGCTCTTTATGACTTTTTTCGATTGCAAAATAAAAAAACAAACTGAGGAAAATAGTTTTCTACAGCAAAGACGAAGCCGGTAAGGAGTTGGTCAATGGAGGTATGGCGAAATTGCGAAAGGATGATAAAAAAATGTTATAAAATAAATAATTATTAAATTAAAGAAACGCCAAGAAATGCAGGCTACAAAGTGAAAAATGTGTAATATTGAGAATTTTTTTTTAGATACTATCCAAAAAAAAAATTATTGGAATTTGGTTAATGAAACACGAAATATTTATAATTATTTCAAATTTATTGTATTGCCTTCAAAGTTGTTCCCTTCCGAAATAACACAGTTGTATCAATGACTAAGTCAACTATTAAAACATTTTCCAAATGCAAAAATTTAAGTTCTCGCTTCGAATTATCCTCATTATCTTCCATCGTCTGAAAACGGTCGTAGTAATTTAAATTCTGGAAAGAGAAGAAAGTCAGCCGGTGAATTCGATGTTTGTTCTATGGTATGTGTGGAGGTTTTGGCTTATGGCTTTGATTCACGATGATGACCTTGTGAAATAATACGTAATCCAGAAGCTTTTTTCAATAAATATATTCGTTTTTCTACGACGCATGATGCCAAGATAATAATCTTTGTTTAACAACTGGCGTTCTGACAATAATTCTGCAGTGATTATCAAAAAAACAAAAAAAGAAAAAAAGAAATAAATAAAGGAGTCAGCGTTACCTAGACTTTTGATCAACTTCAAAGTGGTCTCATTGGTTTCGATTCAATTAGAACATGCCATTTCAGACCTTGTTGACTGGTTTGCATGTCAAATTCATTAACTCATCATTAGTTAGATACAATGAGTTTTATGGAAATGGTGGAAATGGAGCTGTCCTGACATGTATGTACTCATATGCGGTTACCTTTACGCGATTTAGCTTTTGAAAAATATTTTGGAAATGTCGATCGGGAACGCATTTCTTCATATCCAAACAATTACATGATTGTACGAATTGATTCGTGAGGTACTGAAAGTTCAGCGGCTGTCCCTCTCAAATTTAAATGACAATTTTCAGTCACCATTTCCGTTACATTACCGATGTTAGCTTTACTTGAAGACTTTGATGGGCGACCAAAGCGAGCAAGTATTCCAACTCATTTACACGGATTTGAATTCACACTTTTGAATTCACTTAAGCCTTCTGTAACATTCTCAGCGATTCGGCACACGAAATTCTATTTATAATACAACATTTGAGACAAATTCATTGTTCGATATTTTTTTATCAATTGTTAAACACGTTTGGGATGAAAATCGAGCACTGTAAACAAATTACATGACAGATCGCATTCACATTCCGTGTCAGTATAGAGGCCAGTTGTGTAAATTTAGTTACAAACATAATTTAAACAATCCTTATAAGCGGACTTTTGAGATGTTTAGTTTGCTGTAAATTTTAAACAACATGTATTTTTGTACATTTAAGGAAAATTGCGAAAATCGTGATGTTTAATATAGACTGGATTTGTATTCTGTTTTCAAAATTGTCAAATTAAACCTCTTTTGATAAATACACTTTATTTTTTCAACATCATAGAAATTATTTTTGATACAGTTCAAGTTAATAATAGTCAGGAAACCCTCTTTCTTGTTAGAAAAGTTTTCCTAATTTGATGGCATTGCTCCACCTTAACTGATTTCGTTTCTTTCCAAGATTTTATTGTACTCTATTAATTATTTATTATATTTATCTCTTTTTCTTTCAGGTATGTAATCTTCAAATGAACACATTTGTATCCTCTGTCTATAGTCTGATCCTATAGAAAGCGGAGGCAGGGTAAGCATAAACTATGTTTTATTAAAAGTTGGAATAATCTTAGAAGCGTGAATATGAATCAGATAAGTTGAGAATAAAAGAGTAACAATTTTTTAAAGGAATATAAGCTTTTGCCACGACATTTAGGAAAATGGATGCCAACGCCGGCCCCATAGCTTCTCCAACAATAGTTCTAGAGAAAATGGTCACAATTACTTTGTATTTCGAATCGTACTTTTTTTTTTGCATTAATTTCTAGCTTCCCTACTGTACGATAGTAACACCACGAGACTAACTATACCCCAATAGGATATGTGCGACCTTAAAGATGGCATGTATGGTATACTTCGATATCTTATCTGTGTACTACTTTGTTTACTTTTGATTTACAACCCTATTTACTCTATAGAAAACAGTACGCCCAATGAATGTTGCTACAAAGATGTTGCTTATAGATGTTCGAAAAGTTTTCTTTCCAGTGCTACAACTTTCAACTTTGTGTGGCTTCAAAAAAAATCCGGCGAAAATCCTTAATAAACCCATTTCGAGAAACTTAGCCCCCACTCCATTCTAACAATAACGAAAGCAAATCCCGCTGCAATTATTTAGTTAGTAATGAAAAACGATGTCTCACACATGCCACTGAGCATGGACTGTACTTTAAATTCACATAAATTCATTAAAAAATCTTAATCAAGTTGTATTACTTTTCAAATTGTTAAAGAGAAAAGAATTTTTCTGAATTTAAAGCAGTTATTAAATACTGAATTGAAACAAATGAATCCCATGAATGAGATTGTGGCAGAGCCTCTCCCATTCTGTGAGCTATTTTTATACCTACAGTTTAACCTACAGTTTAATGATGATTCCGAGCGCCATAGTTTGAGAATCTTTTACTAGATTTGTCGATTACTTGACTACTCAAAGTGTTTGTCACACACATTGAGGTAATCGCCGTTCAATTAATGGTAGGTGGCTGCAAGCGGGATTGAACCCGTGGCTGTGCGAACGATAGTCGCTTGTTCTAAATATCGCGATGTCGTCGGGCATATTAAATACTGAATTACAACGAATAAATTACCAAAGTATGAACTGATTCAATTAGAATAAGAACCTATCCGATATATCTGAATTTTTCTAATCGCACTTTTCATAATGCATGACATTTCTTTCAGTGTACTGTTTGGAGGTTATTAATTATTTGTTGGCAAATTTTTTTTTTTTTTTTTGACTTTTGTTTATGTTTTCTGAGGCACAATATTTGTTCAACTAATATTTTTGCTGATTCAATTCAAATATTCATTACCTCGTTATATACATATATTTTATGACATAACTTTATGCCTAATGCTTTTCAATTTATTCGATTTTATACGTTCAGTGTACTAAAAAACAATCAGTTTTTCTCTAGTAGCTGCTTGGCACCATATTTTTCTTAAATAAAACTTTCGCACACTTCAATTAGTAGATTTTATTGTCATGGATTTTCAGCTATTAAACACCTCTCACTGAATGTGTAATTCAGTGTTTGGAGTTTATATTGTTTTATACTAAACTGAGATTATTGTTATGCTTGCCGCTTATCCTTGAGACATCAATATCGATTTGAAAACACACTTGTTTAAATATTTCAACTACCGCCGTTTCGGCCCCCCTTTGTCTGTTGTCTTTTGACTTTTCACAAACAATTACTATATTAATGCAATTCAATATTCAGTTCAATTGCAATTTTGTTTTTCTCACCACTTGCGAATGCAACAACACACAATAACCCTCAATTGTATTTATATTTATATTTATATATATTATTATATATAAATAGAACACAAAAAAATGCCAGATTCACTTTTAATGCGAGCACTCAACTCTGTGCAAATCTAAAATGTTGGTAGAGCCGACAAACGTAGCATGTTTAAATTACAATGACCAAATTACTTAAGTCATTTACCATAAAAGTCATAAATCTTTAGTTAAATCTTGATATTAATGGGATACAGCATCCGGTGAGTGCAGTATGCAAGTTGATAATAGTGCAGTATGCAAGTTGATGTAGCTAAATTCCCATTTCATCGAAATGATGGGACATGCGAGAGCTTCATCCAAGGCTGTTTTCACGTAAGATTTAGAAACCTAATATAGCCCAGAACACTGTTACAACATGAAATCAACCTTCAACTTTAATTGGGAAAAACATTTTCCATTCAAAATGTTTGGTTTTATATAAACCTGATTTTTTTATTACTGTAAATCTGTGATGTGTTTGCTGCACTAGTTTAAATCTGAAAACTATTATATGGGGCTATCTATTTAGTGCTTTCAAAACTGCCGGTCTGGCAAGGCTATCAGTTGTTAAATACAGGGTGGCGCAATAGAACGTGCATATTTAAAAAATAGATTAAAAAATAAATACAAAAGGTATGGTTAAAATAAATCTAAGGCATTGTAGAGTTATGAATGGAGTTTATTTTTTAAAAATAACATCATCTAAATGGTGACCCTCTCTACGACGGCACTCCTCTAACCGCAAACGAAAATTATTGAAAACTGTCTTCAGTAATACTGGTGTAATGGCTGCCATTTCACCACGGATATTCTCCTTGAGCTGAACGATGCTTCTTGGATTATTACTGTAGACTTTGTGTTTGAGGTATCCCCACAAAAAAAAAAGTCAAGAGGCGTCAAGTCTGGACTACGTGGGGGCCATGGGACATCACCTCTTTTCGAAATCAGTCTGCCAGGGAACATCTGCTTCACCACCGCCATAGAGTCATTTGATGTGTGACAGGCAGCTCCATCTTGTGGGAACCAAGTTCTGGAATTCACTATTCTTGAACTTTCAATTTCTGGAGCCAAAAATCCGTCCAACATCTCAACATAGCGTTCCGTATTAACCGTGACGTTTTGGCCCCCTGCATTTTCGAAGAAAAAAGGACCAATTATTCCTCTGCCAGAGATTGCTGCCCATACTGTCACTTTAGGACTATGCAATGGTTTCTGGTGTTTGATTTTGGGATTTTCACTGTTCCAGTAACGACAATTTTGACGGTTTACGAAGCCATTCATAAGGAAATGAGCCTCGTCAGAGAAAAGGATATTGTCAAAATTGAAAAATCGATTAAGCATTTCATTAGCAAATGCGAGCCGTGCTATGAAGTCAGACCCTTTCAACTCTTGTGTTAATTGCAGCTTATTTGGATGCAGTTTAAGATCCAATGTTAAAATCCGTTGCAAACTTCGTCGCGATAATTGTAAGACAGACGATCTCTAGATGTTCTTGGGCGACCATTTGCTTGTGGTTTAAATGTTGAATCGGTCTCTTCAAAACTCTTTACCCATATTTTAATTAAATTGGCACTCGGAGCCATATTCCATATTCGGCACAATATAGTCGCCTAGTAGCAATATATGAACGAGAGTTCTCGTAAAATGCGCGCACGGAAAATGCGCGACGCTCCATGAGTCCGCCAACCCAACGATGTAGGCGCCCCCTCGCCCGCGCCTTTTCTACCCCGCAAAAAAAGATGATGCAATATGCACGTTCTATTGCGCCATCCTGTACCTGTCATCTAAAGTGTTATTTGTTTAGTGGAAGGTCTGTTATTTACGAATGTGGATCGTTGGACAACCGAAGAACGCGTAAAAATAGTTAGAAATTACTACAAAAGTGGTGATTCAAAGTGGTGATTTTCAATCGAACGAAATCTTTAGCAATGAAGCTCATTTCTCACTCGGTGGTTACTTCAACAAGCAAAATTGTCGCATATGGGGATCACAGAATCCAGAAGTGATTGTGGAAAAGCCATTGCATCCGGAAAAAGTGACTATTTGGTGATCATTATGGCCTGGAGGTGCCAGTGAGAACAAAATATTTTATTTTACAATTACAAGACGATCTTTGCACTAATAACAAATAACAATATTTTAACAATTTATGCCAAATATTTGCCAAATATTATTAATTCAGTTTAAGTCAAGACAATTTACTGTGATTAAATTTACTTTTACGTAATTCAATAAAATGCAAACTAATTCACAAGTGTAATTCATTGTAATTCATGATAATTCAAACGTTAACTACATTAAAGGTTTAACAGGGTTTAACCCATTATATTGATGCAGTTGTGACAGTTTCATTTCATTTCATTTCATTTATTTAGTCTATGGATATTTAAGTTTCCTTACAGACTAGCAATAGTACATTGATAAATACGATTTAAACACTTAAACTGAATAAAATGTTTTTGAACTTATCTCGAGATAGAGTATAATCAATTGAATTACATATCGAGTTATAAAGTCTCATAGATTTACGAAGAGGTTCATTGCAAGCATATTTAGTAGAGTGAATATCAATATGGAACGTATAGTAATAACGCAATAAGCGTGGAGGAACATTAAATGGAATTAAAGATAATAAATCCGGACAATCAACAAATCTAGAAATTATGCCATGAAGAAACATTATTGAACAAATATCTCTTCTTGAGCTTAATAATTTTAAAGATAAAAGAAGACATCTGCTGGAATAAGAAAGGATTAGAGCTGAGAACCAAAAACAATTTAAAGCAAACTTCATAAATATTTTTTGAATTCTTTCAATGCGATTAATATAAATTGTAGTTGTTGGACTGCAAATTAATGAAGCATATTCTAATTTTGATCGCACAAACGATGTATATAAAACCTTTTTAATGTACGGATCAGTAAATTATGTAGAATTCCTACGTATGAAATACAATGAAGAATATGCTTTGGGAACAATGTAATTCACATGAGGTACGAATGTTAATTTTGAATCAAATACAATACCTAAATCTTTAATTTCATATATATTTTCTAACTCACGATTCAGCATGTGATAAGTCGAAATAAGAATATTTCGGCATCTGTGAAAAGTCATTTGCTTACACTTAGAAAAATTAAGAGGTAAACCATTAATTATTGACCAAATCACAAGTCTGTCTACATCTTCCTTGCAACAGATTAATATCATAAATTGATGCAATAGCTCTAAATATCTTAAGATCATCCGCATATGAAAGATATGTACTATGAAGGAAACAGAACGAAATGTCATTAACGAAAATTTAAAAAAGTAGTGGACCCAAAATACTTCCTTGAGGGACACCAGAAGTTGGAACATAAGAGGCTGAGTAAATTCCATCTATACATACTGAACATTGTCTATCCATTAAATAAGAACGAAACCAATTAAGAATTGTACCTCTGATGCCCATTTTTTTTAACTTAAAAATCAATAATCAGCATAGACCGTATCAGTTTGATAACCATTTTCAAAATTATCAATACATTTCCGAGTAAAAACAGCTAAATTAGTAGTAGTTGATCTACCAGTAATAAATGTTGAGTAATAATGTTAACGTCAATGTTAAGTAATAAATGTTTAGATTTTTCGATTGATTTTGCAGCTCAGTTTTGCCCTCCATAAATTAAGGTTTTTGTCCAATATGAATAGGTAATATAGTGATCAATTTTGATCGATATTCCTTGTAATGGCGATAGTTGACTTATATTTCTATCGGTTTTAGAGGAGTGGATAAGTATTTTCCCTTATTGGGAAAATTGATAATTTCACAATTACAACTCTAAAATATTTAACCATTCAATGCAATTCCCTCTCTAAATATTAACCTACCCCTTTTTTTCATATTTTAATTTCAATACATTCTAATACCATAACCGCGTACTGTATTTCAGTACGACTAACAACTTTAATTCATATTGTGACATTTGCAGCTGAAAACAAAAACTTTTAACATCTTTATAGTACGACTCTTTTGTTATCGTTGTTGATGATGTTGCTATTCAAAATCTATGACGGCAACTTTGATAGTGCCTCTAAATGTTGTTGCCCCACTCTAAAAACATAAATCGGATAATTTGTTTTACATCAACGCGTTAGTGTGTCGATTGCGCTGGTATTCCAAAGACAGAAGACCTTCTCTTAGAGGAATTATTTATTACGGATTGTTGTTACAGTCCAACGCTATTATATTAATTTATTTACTTACATACCGACAAACGTACATGTTCAATTGATTTATGTTGACATTTTTCGCATCTGAAATAAAACGAATAAACAAAAAGGAGAAAAAAACCCCTTACGCAAAAATTGTGTTGTAATGATGTCACCCTAAGTGTTCCAGCAACAGCAGTGGCAGCAGCAATTTCGATGCTTCTCCACATTCCATGAAGAGATGATTGCTTGGAAAAACATCTGAAATCATTTGAGCAGAGACAAATTTATAGCAATCGAATTGTTGTCGCTTTGGCGAAAATCTTTTTTTGGTTTTTCCATTAGAGTTGTTAAAGAAATTCACTTTAATGTTATTAATGTGTTGCTACCCTGAACTTTGAAAATGTGAAAAGTTTCGAAATTATGTAGCCCCTTCTTCACCCGCTTTCCTAGCTTTCAAATGGTTGTATATAACGAAAACTTACGGCATCTGGTTGTTCTTTATTTTAATTACAAGTTTTAGTTTATGTTTGAATACCACAAAAGAAATAAAACTATGATTTATTTTTATTTATTTTCTGCTCTAAAATTTTCATTTCATCTTTATTGTTTTTTCTTTGTCTTCTTTAGAAAAGAAACCTAAATAAAAAGGAATTCTATACAAAATATTTTAAATTTTTTTAATTAAAATAAATTGTTTAATTTATAGTTTGGAACATTTGTCTATGTCGCCTGTGTCTGTCTTTTTCTTAATTAACATATTCTGTTAATTTTGCTTTCCCTAATGCGGTTCTTGTGGGGGAATTGGGGGTGGAACTTTGAGATTATTGTCATATGTATTGCAAGATTTGTCATATGATTTTTCTGTTTTTTTTTTTTTTTTTTTTTAGAATTTTACGATTTTGTCTACTTGTTGCTATCTTTGTTGGGGGCGATGTGCATATCAAATTTATTGTATTTTTGTTTTATTAGATTTCTCTTTATAGAGCAGAACCAATTGTCAGTTTTTGTGATTCATTGCGTTTTTTGGAGAAGTATTAACAGACCATTATTTAGAACAGAATTTCTTCGAAGTGTATTCTGTATATTAAGGATTAGGGAGAGATATTTCTAGATTAATCCAACAAATTAGTTTAGCTTTTAAAAATATACTCACGTCATATAACAGGGTGTCTGTCGGGAAGGTATACTACTTTGTTTGTTTATAATTTTTGATTAAATGAAAGAGAATGGATGTTATATTGATAAATGCTTATATCAGATAAATGTCCGCTTCTGTTAGCCTCACAAATGCGAGTCCTTTTGAGCACATTTTTCATTACATTCTCACACATTTCGCGCGGCATTTTATTAATTTCATCACGAATATTTTGTTTGAGTTGCTCAAGCGTTTCCGGTTTGGTTGTATAAACCTTGCTTTTCAGATATCTTCACAAAAAGAAGTCCGGAGCAGTCAAATTAGGCTACCGTGGAAGTCAATCAACACCATCATTTCTTGAAATAACTTGTTGTGGAAAGAGGTCCCTCAGTAATTCCATTGTAATCCTGGCTGTATGCGATGTGGCACCGTCTGGTTGATACCACATGTTAATCAAGCCCAAAGCATGCAGTTGTGGCTTTGGGCTCCCCATTGACAGTTAGCGTTATGCCGTTTTCAGTTTCAAAGAAGTAAGGACCAATGATTCCTCCTGACCAAATTGCACATGGATGCAAAGGTGACTGATGAATAATTTGAGGGGTTTCCATTGCCCAGAACAGACTATTCTGTTTATTCACGTATCCATTCAAATGCTAATGTGCCTCTTCACTCACTATGATTTTTTTGATGAAAATCGGGTCGAATTGAGGCTGATGGGTTGTTTGGAACACTTTCTTGAGCAGCAGAAATATATTCAGCCGATCTTGCAGTACGTTGTGGTCCATGCTTGTCCCTATCAGTTACAAAGTGTCTTTCTTCGAAATCATTCACTACACGATAAATAGTGCGTCTTGTTGGCACATTGTTCCTCCCAAAAATTTCACGTAACTTTTTCATCGCCACAGTAACCGATGATTGATTTTGATGAAATGTTTGAAGGATTAAAACACGTTGGTTTATCCAATATTTTTCCGTAATAAATTTGCCACGTCTCTACTTCACGACTGCCAAATATGAACTATCAAGACTAATGTTTACCAAAATGGTGGCAAAACAAAGTAGTATACCTTCTCGACGGACACCCTGTATTATGTGTCTGCCTTAGGACTTACTATTAAGAACTAGTTCAGGACTAGCAATTATTTAACACAAAACTAGTTCCCAACCAGTTTCGGTCAATATAAACAGCAGCAGATTTTAATACTGCTATGTCATTGAAAAATTGTCATCTAATTACTACTTTGCCTTAGTTCATTTCAACCTAGTTCTATACCAAATAACATAAACTGTTCTAAAACCAGTGGTTTAGAACTAGTACTGAAATGTTCTAATTGACCAGTTCAAATGAAATTTGTGGAGAAAAGGTTCTTTTTAAGGAAATTGGGTGCTGATTAGTAAATAATGCGTGGGCACCAGAAATGGGGCAAGATTTCAATATTTTGTTTGAGATATTGAAATTTTTTTATAGCGTCATAAACACTAAAGTTATTGAAGCTGACAATTTAATTATTTCAAAGTCAAATTAAGTAATTACGAATATTACTTTTAAATCTCGTCCATTGTTTAGTATCTCATATCATTATATAGGTCATTTGTTGATATGACATCATATTGAAGTTTCATCCCCAACGGATGTTTTACGAGGGCGTCCCCAAAACTTGCCGACCTAACAAGGAAGACACAAAAAAGTTGCGAAAAATTGTCTTTGGTTTTCAACATAATCTCCTTTAAGCTCGATACACTTTTTCCAGCGATATTCATTAGCTTCTATACCCTGTTCATTGCAAGAACTGTTAAACTCGTTAAAATAGCCATCAACCGCAGACTCCACCTCTTCATTGTTGGTACATTTTTTTACCACCGAGCCTTTTTTCAAGTTTGAAAATAGAAAATAGTCCGAGAGAGCTAAATCTGGTGAATAAGATGCGTGATGAAGAAATTCGAACTTTAATTCATATATTTTCGTATCGCAATAGTGGATATGTGGACTGGAGCATTGTCTTGATGAAATAACGCTTTCTTTTTCGCCAAATGCGGTCTTTTTTTCTATAATTTCATTAACTAAACGCTGCAATAAATTAACATAATATTCACCTTTGACGGTTTTCCCTTTCTGAAGATAATCAATAAAAATAATATTGTGTGCCTCCCAAAAGCAGACGTCATGACCTTGCCTGCAGATAGAACCGTCTTCACCTCCTTGGGTTCAATTCTCCCATTCCAGTCTACTACTTTGACTGTTCCTATGTCTAAGATGTGAAGTGCTGAACCCATGTCTTATTCATGACGCTAAATGGACGCAAAAATTCGGCTTTATTGGAACATCGCCAAGCTCTAACAAACTCTACTGAAACGTCTTCACGACGCTGTTTGTGCTCTATTGAAAGAAAACGCGGCACCCATCTTTCACACAGCTTCCTCGTCTTCAAATCCTTGGTCCATATACTACGTATAGCACTTTTTGAAATGCCTATTATATGTGCTAGCTTACACGCCTTCAGTCGACAATAATATAATACCATTTTGTGGATATTCTTAACCGTGTCTGGCGTGAACACCACAATTGATCAGCCACGTCAGTCAGTTCGTCTTGACAGCTCGTACAGGCTCGTTTAAACTCTGCTGCCCAATATTTTACAGTCGTAAACGAAGGAGGGGAGTATAATCACCCAGAGTATAATCTAGCTCGGCTTTAATATTAATTGGACTGAGACCTTTCAAACGGAAATATTGAATTACATAACGGAGAGAAATTTTTTCCATGTTTACAAATTCACTGTGATCGTTTACTTTCGATGGCGCAAATAATAATACTAAACAACGTGGCGTCTTGAAAACTAAAACATATGTTTTGTTAGGTTCACACTTTTCACGAAAATAATGTTGTTCAAACTACAGCCACCATCTATATGTCAGGTCAGCTCAGCTAGTTTTGGGGCCGCCCTCGTATTGCAAGCATTTGAAGAAACATTTCCATATCATGTCTGAGAGTATCATTCGATATATTTCGAAAGTATTTTGCATAATTTACTTTCATGTTGCATACATGTTGAAACACATTTCTCTTGGCCCAATCCTGGCAATGACCTTAAATATTGCAGGCGTATCGCAAAACCTCCGTCTTTAAAATTCACAGGTATCATAAAAACCTACACAGATGGAAATTGTAAGTTGAGCATTTTGTGCGGTCAATTTACCTACCGAAAATAAAAAGCATTTGGGAAAATTTAAAATTAGCATCTTTTTTTTGTGAAACGAGAAATATAAAAACACAAACAAGTGACCCTAAATAAGGCACATTAATGTTGAATGTTGTATATACTAAAGTAGACAAAACGGCACACAGACATACGACGTGTATGTTAAGGATATACTAATATCCTTTGAGTCGATGAGTATTTGTAAAGGACTTGGTGTTGGTGGAGGGATATCATTCCTCTCCTTACCGTTCAAAAGTTATTGAAGTGTGACACAGGTGTTGTGGGTTTATTGAGCTTTTGCATTGAACAACTCTTAACTGAATGCGAGTGTAGTCAAGTGTATAAATGGCATTATTGCTGAGGGGTCGGGTGTGGGAGGAGTACGAGTAGCAGAGGTTGCTGTAGGGCTGTTTGCATGCGAGGATAATTTTATATTCCCCGGTATATGTAAAACATTTATATTTGTATATTCACAGACTGTCCAATTTAATATTTTGTTTATATTTTAGTTAAAGTAGTTCATTGACTCCTTACAGTCATCCTGTGCATGTCAATGCTTTCAAGTTGAAAACATGGAATTAATATCGGGCTGAATGAAGAGAAGAAAATTTTGAAATGTTATTACTAACAAAATTGATTGATTGATTGATTGATTGACTGACTGATTGTTGTAACTTAACTGATGTTGATTGTTGGCTGTGAAGCTGAATGAATTGTAATAAAGTAATAGCAGCGAATGAAAAATTTTGTCAGAGACATAAAATTCGGGTTTTTCAAATTTTATTAACAAAATTTGAGGAGATTGTTCACGGCGCTGTTTGTTTGTTGTAGTTATTAGGGTGATGTTATGCTTGAAAGCTGAAAAGGGAGACGACGTGTAACAACAGTTTACGATTTAAATTTTATGGTTAAGCGCATTTAGAATAAAATACTGTACAGTATTGTATCTAATCAATACTTACGTAATTGTATTCGATAGCAGCCTAAGTATTGAAATGAATTAGCATATGCGAACGAGTGGCACTAAGCATGAACAATGGTGCGATATGATATATGTAACTGAACGCGGTGAAATTGCCTTATGATTATTAGGTGCACAACTAAGTTCCCGCTGTTTGCCAATAGATGGCGCCAGCTATAACTGCTAGTCGATTCTGCCATAACCTAAACATCATGAGCCAAGCTTAAGCATATAGCAAATATACCGTCTCGACACAATAGTGTTTTTTTTTTTGGACGTCATATTCTTTTGGCTGTGTGAATATTTATGATTTTGTGCCAAATAATCGTCATATGCGGGAAATATTAATTTTCTTCTTTCAATCGAAGAAAACGGCAGCTGAAGCTCATCGAGAGCTTCAAAATGTTTACGGAGAAGTGAAACAACGGTCGGTTAAACAGTCGCGGCCTATCACTTGAGCAGTACGGTTGATACCTACCACCTACCTACCTACAATGTCAAAAATAATTTGCTCTGCTTGTTACAAAAGCATTAATAGAAACAGTGTGATTGTTTGCAATATTTGCCAAAGAAAATTGCATAAGTTCTGTGCAAATATAGACAATGATGGTGCGATCACTGCCCTTTCTAGCTTTGCCAACATTGTTTACAATTGTGATAATTGTTTAATATCTGCTAGTGATTTGGTGAAGAAAGTTAGCTTGTTGTCTAATCAAATTGATGAAATTAAGTTGATGCTGTCTCAATTCATTCCTGTTAATACTGTAAACAACAATGTTCTCAACCAGTCTCATCGGCGTTCTTCTTTGCATCAAACCGGTTCTGAGTGTGCTCCGCGCTCTATGACTGATACTCTCTCTGCTGTAAAGAGTTTAAATAATATGCCTTTGACTGATGGATCGATTTGTTTTGGTGTTGATGATGTTTCTGCTGCATGTTCTGCTAATAATGGTTCGCTTGCTGCTACTATGAATAATGGCTCGCTTGCTGCTTCTGTGAACATTCCTGATGTGGGTGCTGCTGATGCTGTTGTTGATGTTGTGTTAAATGCAAATAATAATGCGTCATCTTTGCCGAATGACGATGTTTTCGCTGGCGCTGTTGGTGACGTTGCGCTAGCTGCTGGTTCTGCTGCTAACATGAAGTGGACTAATGTAACGAAAAGAAAGCAGAATAAACGACGTGTTGTGGTTGGCATGAATGTCAATACAGAGCTGGATGTTGTCACTCAGATGAAATGGGTACATTTATCATCATTTAAAACAACAATGACTGCTGATCGTTTGATAGCATATGTGGGTAATCATTTAAAAATTGATAAGGATTCTATTGCTTGCTATCCATTAATTAAAAAAGATATGATTGTTGATCATCTAAAATACATTAATTTCAAATTAGGAGTGGCTCCTGAGCTATATGATAATTTGTTTAAATCTGAACTGTGGACTGCTAACATTAAGATTCGTCCTTTTAAGTTTTTTCCAAAGAAGAAGCCTCTATCTCACGAAGCTTAGTAATGCCATTAAATTCTAATAATTCGCCTTTGAAAATTTATTATCATAACGTGTCTGGTATGAGGACAAAATCTATGTTAATTTTTCCATTTACATCTCAATGTGATTATGATGTCTATGTATTTGTTGAAACTTGGCTTAATTCGGATTTTTTTAATGAAGAATTTTTTGATACAAAAAAAATTTAATGTCTTTCGTAAAGATAGAGATTGTGTTTTAAGTGGCTGCTTGAGAGGTGGTGGTGTGTTAATTGCTGTGAATAGTGCCTTCGTTTCAAAACAATTTGAATTAAGTGATGGCAACTTATTATTGGATCAACTTTGTGTTGAAATTCAATCTATTCAAGGAAATTTTTTTATTTGTGCCTCTTATATTCCGCCAAATAGTTTGGATAGTTTGTATCAGGCTCACTCAAATAACATTTTGCATATTTCAGACAATTTAAATAGTAATGATAAAATGTGTATCTTAGGTGATTTTAATTTAAATAATATTGTTTGGAATGAAGTTCGTAACATTGATAAATTTCTTCCATGTAATGTTAATAAGTCGTTTGAAATTGATTTTATTGATGCATTACTTAGTATTGGTCTGCAACAAATTAATAAAGTGTTTAATAAATTAAGGCGTTTGCTAGACTTAGTTTTTGTTAGCAATGACATGTTGTTTTCGGTAGTTAAATGCAATTTTCCTGTTTCTCCTGAAACGGTTCATCATTCTGCAATTTGTATTAATTTACAATTTTATAATCTTTCGAAGTCTAACATTCCTATATTAGCTAATGATTATGACTATAATTCCTGTAACTTTGATTCTTTAAATGAACTACTTTCAGATATCAATTGGCCCGATATTTTAGATAGTAATATTGTCGCTATTTGTTATGATGAATTTTTAAAAATGACAAATTTTATAGTCGAGCATAATATATCTCACATTAAGCCAAAGGTCTATAAATTACCTTGGTACACCAAAGGATTGAAAAAATTAAAAAACTTAAGGAATAAATTTTATAGTAAATTTATGATTTCTAATTCCCCGATTGATGAAAAATATTATATTCATTATATGCGTGAATTTAATTGTTTAAATAAATTTTTGTATAATCAGTATATACTATCGTTTAATGAGTCTTTAAAAGATAATCCAAGACGGTTTTTTTCGTATATAAAGTCAAAAAAAAAAACAATTCTTCCATCCCTAAAGGTCTAAAGCATAATAATATTGTTTCAAATTCGGCAGAAGAATCAGTAAACTTATTTAAGAATTTCTTTGAATCAAGTTTTACAAAAGATAATACTGTAAATAATTTTAGTAACTTCGACAATATTGTGCCTTGTGTTGATATTGGGTCTATTGACATTTCTGATGAGGACATTCTGTCTGCCATTCTTAAGCTCAAAAATTCTTTTAAATCTGATCTGCATGGAATCTCTTCTTTTCTTCTTAAAAAATGCTCAACAGCTTTTTTAGTTCCTTTAAAAATTTTGTTTCAAAAATCACTTGATTCTGGATATTTTATTCATAAATGGAAAACTGCAACAGTCTTTCCAGTTTTTAAGTCAGGAGATAGAACCTTAGTTACTAATTACAGGCCTATTTCTAAGTTACCTAACATTGCTAAAGTTTTTGAGCATATTATGCATGAAAAATTATATTTTTTAATAAAGAGGCATATTAACCCTAATCAGCACGGATTTTTTTCTGGTCGTTCCACAACTACTAACTTAGCTATTTTTAGTAATTTCTGTTTAAATGAATTTGAAAGTGGTGTTCAAGTTGACACGATATACACGGACTTTTCTAAAGCTTTTGACAGAGTTCGCCATGATATTCTCTTATTTAAGCTTCATAAATTCGGTTTCCACTCCAATGTCTTAAATTGGTTGAAATCGTATTTGGGTAATCGGGTATGTACTGTTTGTATTGATGGTTATTATTCTAGTGCTTATTTTCCTACCTCTGGTGTTCCACAAGGTAGTATTCTTGGGCCTTTATTGTTCAATATTTTTGTTAATGATATTGGTATGTGTTTTAAAAATTCGAAATATCTTATGTATGCAGATGATCTAAAGATTTTTAAATCAATCTACACGTTGAATGATGTTACGTTGTTGCAGGAGGATTTAGATAGGATTGCTATTTGGTCGAAAGCTAATGATTTACCATTCAATACTAATAAATGTTTTAAACTGACATTCCATCGCTGTAGAAATACAATTAATTCATTATATCATATTTATCATGAAATCTTGGAAGAAATTTTTGAATTTTCTGATTTGGGGGTAGTTTTTGACTTCAAATTTACATTCAAAAATCACCTAGATTACATTATACCAAAAGCTTATGCGATGTTTTATTTTATTCGTAGAAATATGTATAAATTCTCTGATCCTTATACAAAAAAAGTTTTGTTCTCTGCTTTTGTACGTTCTAAACTCGAGTATGCATCGGTTATTTGGAATCCTGTTGCATCAATTCATTCTATGCGGATTGAAAAAGTACAGAAAGTGTTTTTAAGATATGCCTTGTCGTCACTTAACCTTACTTCTCCTTTACCGTCCTATGAAAGGCGCTGTGCATTCATTTCGTTGCAAACTTTGGAGGCCAGAAGGAACATAGCGTCTGTTATGTTTCTTCATGCCGTTGTTTCGGGATATATTGATTGTTCAGATCTACTTGCACTCATACGCTTTAATGCTCCATCTCGCTCTCTCCGTCATATGTATACTTTTAATATTGTTATGCATTCGTCTAATTATATTTGCAATGAGCCCATTAACAGGTCAATGATTTTGTTTAATAGATTCTGCAACAACATTGACCTTTGCCTGCCTCATAATGTCTTTAGGCAATTAGTATGTAATTTATTAAATTAGTTAAGTTATTTACTTTAATTTTGTTAATTAGTTATATAAGATATTTGCTGGTCTGTAAGGATATAATCCATAGACTAAATAAACAAATGAAATGAAAATAAAAAGACGGTGATGTTGATGTTGACGACCGTTCGCATGAAGGAAGACGAAAAATATTCGAAGACACTGAATTGACGGCATTGCTTGATGGGGATCCGTGTCAAACGCAGGTAGAGCTTGCTTCAGTATTAGGAGTTATCCGCAAGCCAGGCGCCTCGTTGTTTAGTATTTTTATTTGAGCCATTAAAAGTAAACGACCTTAAATGAAAAAAATTGCTCTCCGTTATGTAATTCAATATTTCCATTTGAAAGATCTCAGTCCAGCCGAGTTAAATTCTACTTTGGGTGATTCTACTCTGCTCCTTCCTAGCTTGGGAATAATTCGAAAGCAAGGAACCTGGGTTCCTTGTGAGTTGAAGCAAAGGGACGTTGAGCGACGTTTTTTTCGCCTGTGAACAACTGCTTCAGCGACAAAAAAGGAAGGGGGTTCTTCATCGTGTTTTAGCGGATGATGACAAATGGATTAATTACAGCAATCCAAAGAAAATAAAGTCACCGGGGCTGCTGCCCGGTCATGCTTCTACGTCATCGCCTCGGTCGTATATTCACGCTGCGAAGGTTATGCTCTGCATTAGGTGGGATTAGGTCGGTGATATTTATTACGAGATGCTGAAACTAAGTGAAACCATCACTGGGGATAGGTATCGACTTCAATTAATGCGATTGAGCCGAACTTTGCGCCAGAAACGCTCACAATACGCGAAGAGGCTCGAAAAGGGGATTCCTCAGCATGATAACGCTCGGCCGCACGTGGCCAAGCCCGGTAAAACCTACCTGGAAACGCTGAAATGGGATGTCACTCCATCCACCATATTTGCCAGATATTGCGCCGTCCAATTATCACTTGTTCCGTTCGATGGCACACGGTTTGGCTGACTAGCAGTTCCACTCTCATATGGCGACATCAAGGTATGGCTAGATTCGTGGATATCCTTAGAAGATGAACAGTTTTACCGTGACGGAATTCAAGCTTTGTTAGAAAAATGGGAAAGAGTAGCAGCTAGCGATGGGCAATACGTTCAACGAATAATTTGTTAACAAGTTTTCATAATAAAGTTGCATTTTCATAAAAAAATAAAACAGCGAAAACTTAGTTGCGCAACTAATAGTTTATTTCGTAACGGGAATTCAATCCCGAATTTTCCCGGGAGTTTTAGCGTTAATTAATTAATTTTCAAAGGATAGTTTTAGACAAACATATTCTTTTATTATATTGCTAACATTTTATACAAACAGAGCTGCCGAAATTCTAAATTTAGTGGAACAACCTTTACATATCTCTACCAATTAAAATGCTCAGTGTTTTCATGGCTTCCACAAATGCTGTATGATCATACCTTCCGCATTTTGGGAAATTCTTCTTAATTAAACCAAAACTGACTGATAACAAAAAAACGTTATAGTTATAGTTATAGGAGGAATATTATACATTTTTAGTATTTGTTATTCGTTTCCGATGCAAAACCTTAATTTTGACTAAAAAGGAAAATTGTTTGCTTTAGAGAATCTGAGGAAAAGGCGGTGAAAATATGTCAAAAATATCAGCATCCTTCTTATGAAAAGCTGTTAAATTCATCGATGATTATTCATGTTTTCACCGCTCCTAAACCAGGAACTGCGGATGTTTTTAACTCCCCTGGATGGTCTGCTTTTACTGGGATAGTAATCGCAAATATAAACGCATGCAATGGACAATGATTCAAACCCCGACGTATTCGTAAACAGGGTATAGAAGATATTGAATATCACTGAGAAAAGTGTATGGAGCTAAAAGGAGATTCTGTTGAAAAATATGGAAAATTTTTCGCAACTTTTTTGTGTCTTCTTTGTTAGGTCGGCTAGTTTTGGGACTTATATTTAATTTTTCTTTGTTTGTGAAAGATGAAATTTATTTATTTATTTTTTAACTGTGTTATTCGCGCTTTCGAGTTTGTTTTTACTTTTTGATTCTAAAAAAGGGGGTTGTTTGTTATTGATTTTGAATAATAATTTTGTACTTAAAAGAAACTTTCCTTTTTTGGTACTTAAATTCGATTTTGCAATGAATGTAATTATTTCCATATAAGTTTGTTTTATGAAAAATGTGTGCTTTTTTATTGTTATTGTTATAAAATGAAGACTATGATCAGATATTTTTTCCAAAGTAATCTGTTATGCATAGAAACCAAATTACAGCTAAAGATATGCGAATTCATAAATTCCTTGATATTGGACATTTATTAATTCATGTTGCAAACCATATATATATACATATAATATCGGATTTTATCTTATACAGGGTGTCCGTCAGGAAGGTATACTTCTTTGTTTTGCCGTCATTTTAGTAAACAGTCTTGACAGTTCATATTTGGCAGTCGTGAAGTGGGGAGGTGGCAAATTTATTATGGAAAAATATTCGATAAACCAACGGTTTTTAATCGTTAAAACATTTTATCAAAATCAATCATTGATTACTGTGACGATGAGAAAGTTATGTGAAATTTTTGGAAGAAACAACGTGCAACAACACGACGCACTATTTATCGTGTAACGAATGATTTCGAAGAAAGGGGCTTTGTAGCTAATAGGGCCAAGCATGGACCACAACATACTGCAAGATCGGCTGAAAGCATTACTGCTGCTCAAGAAAGTGTTAAAAAAACTCATCAGCCTCAATTCAACGCCGTGCTTAGGAGTTTGGTCTTCAAAGAACAACTTTGGCCACAATTTTGGACAAGGATTTGCTTTTACTTCCATTTAAGATCCAGTTGACACAAGAGCTTCTTCCACAAGACCATTTACGCCGCCGTACATATGCCAATAGAATGTTACAGCTCGCCCATGACAACCTCGATTTTCATGAAAAATCAAATTTTGATTTGAATGGATATTCACATATCCAGAATAGTCGGTTCTGGGCAATGGAAAACCCTCAAATTGTTCATCAGTCACCTTTGCATCCGTTAAAAGTGACAGTCAGGTGTGCAATTTGGTCAGGAGGAATCATTGGACTTTACTTCTTTGAAACTGAAAACGGTGTAACGGTAACTATCAATGGGGAGCGATATCGTGATATGATTGAAAACTTTTTAATGCCACCACGGCATTTTGGGCTTGATTTGTTGGAATTTATATTTCCCTTCCTCCTCTGCTCAAATGAAAACCGCAGATTTTGTATAAAAGAACGGACGTAAGAAAAATGAAGTTTATTCAACAAAACAGTATTATAGAATGATTGAAAACACAAAGACAATATGTATACGTAATGGGTATTTTCCAAAGCCTACTATGTTGCATAGCCTACTAAGCATTTGCATTGCACGTACACAAATTTGAATTCGAATATATTTTGCAACACCTCCTCTCAATGCAAATACTTTTACAATTAGTATTACGTTTGTTTAAAATGAAATTACTCCAAACCCATTAGTTTAACAAATTTACAATGTTTTAGTCTACCTAAATTTTTAGTGAAAATATCTGCTATCATGTCTGCGGTTGGAACATAGTTCAATTCGATTTCATCTCTCTTGTAAACGTCTCTTACGTAGTGGTATTTTATATCGATGTGTTTGCTGCGGGCATGATATATTGGGTTTTTGATCAACTTTTGTGCGCTTTGATTGTCTCCATTAAGGACAAAGGTAGTTTTAGAATTTGTAATACCTAATTCTGAGCACAATTTGTTTAAATATACGGCTTCTTTGGCAGCTAAGCATAGTGCGATATATTCAGCTTCCGTACTGCTTAGCGCCACTGTCATCTGCTTTTTCGAAGCCCACGAAAAAATACTTCCACCGTAGAAAAAACAATACCCATTATATGATTTGCGTTCTATAGGATCGCCGCCCCAATCAGCGTCTACATACCCTTGAATTGGCTGCCCGGTTTTATGATAACTTAGCTTTAATTCTTTTGTCTTTGATAAGTATCGCAAAACATGATTCAACGCCGCTCCGTGCTCTGTATGGGGATCCGCATTACACTGCGACAACTTACAAATGGAATGCAAAATATCAGGCCTTGTCGTTAATGCAAGATACATTAAAGTACCTATCGTGGACTGGAAATCGGTCTTATTCATCTGGGTACAATCATTATTTGTGCATTTCAATTGGAATCCTTCGTTCAGTGGAGTAGACATCGGTTTGCAATTAACCATATTGCGGTCTTCTAACAAATCATTGATATATTTTTCTTGGCTTAGTGTTATCGTACCTGTCTCTCCATCCCTTTCTATTTCCATGCCAAGAAAGTAATGTAATGGACCTTTGTCAACCGCTTTAAATACTGACAATATTTGCCTCTTTATGTCTTCCAGCTCTTCCTTATTCGAACTCAGAATAAGCATGTCATCGACATATACTGCAATAAAGTTAAGTTTGTCCGCAGCATGTCGTGTGTAAATACATGGCTCACTGGGGCATTGGAAAAATCCGATACCCTTTAACACACCGTCCAATTTAGAATTCCATTCCCTTCCGGATTGCTTCAGTCCATAAAGTAATTTTCTTAATTTCAGCACCAAATGTGGGCAGTTTGGATCTTCAAAGAATTTTGGCTGTTTCATGTACACATCTTCATGCAGCTCTCCATTTAAATATGCCGTTGTTATATCCATCTGATGTACATATAATTCGTATTCCACTGCAATCGCTATTAGAAACCGTAAATTTTCGTATCTTATGACGGGTGAGAACGTTTCTAAATAATTTATACCATATTTCTGGCTGCACCCTTTTGCGACAAGCCGTGCTTTGAATCGCTCTACTTTCCCATATTTGTCCTTTTTTAATGAGTAAACCCATTTACAGCCAATTGTCTTCTGATTCCTCGACAATTCAACCAATGACCAAGTTTGATTTTCAACTAAAGCATTGTACTCTTCTTGCATGGCCGTTTTCCATTCTTCAGCATACGGACTATTTACTGCCTCAGTTTCATTTGCGGGTACTTTCATATCATCATTCGTCATAGTATTTAAAATGTGAAACTGTTTTTTCGGTCTTCCTGGTTTACCAGTTTTAATCAGCTTAGGTCTTCCCCTTCCTATTTTCTCAACAGAACGGTTTTCTACATATTCTTGTTCATCAGAAGTTTCTTCGTCAATACCTGCATCAACTTCACTGACAGCTCCAATGTCTTCAGCTGCAATATCTTGAATTTTTTCACGTTCATTTTCTTGAATGTCGTTAAGACCACCGATAGGTCTCAAATCAACTAGTATGCTGTTTTCGTCGTCATAAGCTATTGAATTTTCATATTCTTTTTCGATAAATACTACGTCTCTTTTAACAACAACAGTTCGTCTCTTCTTGTCATATAACCGATATCCCTTCGTTTCCTCTGAGTAACCAACCATGATATGCTCACTTCCCTTGGGATGAAATTTTCTCTTCTCTGTTTTGTCCAAAGCAATTGCCAAACAACCGAATATTTTGAAATGGCCTACAAAAGGTTTCTTACCCGACCATAGCTCTAATGGAGTTTTCCCGGAATTTATCTTTGATAGAGTTCTATTTCGCGTATACGCCGCCGTCGATATGGCTTCTGCCCAAAAACGTTCCTCCAGATTTGCATGAACAATCATACTTCGAGCCATCTCTACCAAAGTTCTATTCGTTCTTTCTGCCAGACCATTTTGCTGAGGGGTATATGGTACGGTTAATTGCCTTCGAATCCCATTACTTTTTAAATACTCGTCGAATTCTTTGTTGACGTATTCGCCTCCATTATCACTCCGAAGTGACAATATTTTTTTACCGGTTTGTTTCTCTGCCGTAGCCTTAAATATTTTAAATTTTTCCAGAACTTGGCTTTTCTCCTTCAAACAATAAATGAAGATGCATCTGGACATGTCATCAACAAATGTCACGAAATATCGTGAACCCCCAATAGACTTGACATTCATCGGGCCGCAAACGTCGGAATGTATGACTTCTAGTAGACTATCAGAACGTGTATCAGAAGTGGGGAACGGCCTGTTAGTTATTTTGCTCTTTGCGCATGTGTTACAGACAATTTCTGCTGGAATCACACCTATGTTCAATCCAAGAACAGATTTTTTGGACGACAATTCTCTCAATGTTTGATAATTCACATGGCCATACCTTTGATGCCATTTTTCAACATTCGCCGAAGAAGTAGAGTGTAAACCATAATTGCTTTCCATATTTAGAATAAACAAATTGTCTTCCTTATTTGCCTTCAATATAACATTTCCTTCCTTATCTTCAAATACAACTTGCTTCGAGTCAAATATTACCCTGCATCCTTTTGATACGGCTGTTGGTACCGAAATAAAATTTCTCCTCATTGATGGGACGTGCATAACGTTCTTTAGTTCTACAGTAAACTGTCCAGATTTGAATTTTACGACACCACGACCTTCAGATAAAATCGAATTATCACCGACAAGTTGTACAACTTCTTTGATTTGTTCGTATTGTGTAAACAAATCTCGACTGCAGCACATATGCGAGGTGGCACCACTGTCGACGCACCAGGTGTCCTTGGTAAATGGGTACATTCCCATTGCAAAACTTCCCAAAGAACATTCAGAGGACTTACCGCTCTCTTTGACGTTTTCCTTGCACTGAGCCACGTAGTGTCCCTGACGTCCACATCGGAAACAGCGGCCTCTGTATTCCCGACTGGCTTCCGATTCTTGCTTTTTATTCCTCCATTTTCTGCTGTACGCTCCATAAGCTTGCTGGTTTTCAACGTCACAGCTTTTCCCATTCGATGTCTGCCTTCGTTCCGCTTCTTCCATTAGTTTTATCTTCAACACATCCATTGTGGGCAATATATCCCTAGTTTCAATTGCAATCACAAAGTTTTCAAACGATTTTGGAAGACTTGACAATAGAATAACCACTAGCAACTCATCATATATCGCCAGATTAACTTCAGAAAGTTTCTCCACAAGACCAAAAAACGAGTTTAAGAATTTTTCTATGTTATCTCCTTCCTCCAGCCTCGTATGAAGAAGTTGTTTAAAAAGCGACACCTTCCTTGCTGGGCCACTGGGAACATGAATGCTCTTTAATTTAGACCATGCTTCCAACGATGTTTTGCAATTTTTGATATGTGCGATTTGCGACGCTTGAATACACAGCATTATACTTGCCAAAGCTTTTTCATCATTTGTTATGTATTTCCGTAGTTCTCCAGGATCAGTTGGCTTCATCACATCACCAGAAACAATGCCCCACGTCTCATTGTGTACTAGCACGCTTTTCATCTGCACTCTCCAAATATCGTAGTTTCCAGAGTCCAGTTTCTCAATTTGATGATAAGAAGCCATGACTCTAAGCCAAATAGTTTCCAATTCCTTTATATTGTTTCTCGGAAGATTCCTGGGCCCATAACCTGTTGGAATTTATATTTCCCTTCCTCCTCTGCTCAAATGAAAACCGCAGATTTTGTATAAAAGAACGGACGTAAGAAAAATGAAGTTTATTCAACAAAACAGTATTATAGAATGATTGAAAACACAAAGACAATATGTATACGTAATGGGTATTTTCCAAAGCCTACTATGTTGCATAGCCTACTAAGCATTTGCATTGCACGTACACAAATTTGAATTCGAATATATTTTGCAACATGATTAACATGTGGTATCAACAAGACGCACATCGCATACAGCCAAGATTACAATGGAATTACTGCGAGACCTCTTTCCACAACAACTTATTTCAAGAAATGGTAATGTTGATTGGCCTCCATGGTCGCCTGATTTGACTGCTCCGGACTTCTTTTTGTGGGGATATCTGAAAAGCAAGGTTTATGCAAACAAACCAGAAATGCTTGAGCAACTCAATCAAAATATTCGTGATGAAATTAAGGAAATGCCGCGTGAAATGTGTGAGAATGTAATGAAAAATGTGCTCAAAAGGGCTCGCATTTGTGAAGCTAACAGAGGCGGACATTTATCTGATATTGTTTTCCATATATAATTGCCGACCGACTAGTATACCTTCTCGACGGACACCTTGTATATAATTCGCTATAATTACTCAATCCTTGTTAGCCATATCACTCAATTGTTTGAAGAAAACATTTTCAAAGCGTCGGAATTTCAGCACTATTTACGAAAAGCAGGCGGACGTATCAATTTTTTTCAATCTCCTTCATTAAGCAGCATTTCCTTTGGCTTAACGACAAATGGACAAAGGGGCTTCAACCATCATTGCTCATCTTTTCCTATTTTGGCCAACACTACACGTGCAAGTCCCTGATTCTTCTACCATACACCATCAAATATACAAATCACATACACAATTATAAGCACAAATTTGATAGGCGAATTCTTTAGACTTAAGCAAATCCTTCGAGTCCTTTTCTCTGCCATTAGACTTCTCATGTTCTGGGGGTAATTGTGTCGAACAGACAATCATATTTCCAACAAAAATAAAAAAAATCAGGCAATTTAAATAAAATATGTATATCTTGAAATGACACTAAGACGTCGGCGGCGTCGCACATACTCGTACAGAAACAGCTCTTGTGTCTGCATATTCTTTTAGCATTACAAATATTTCTCCCTAAGGAATTTATAATGTTTTGTGTAAAACACAAGAAAAGCAAAAAACGTATTATATTATAGGGGAAAAAAGTATATATTTATTATATTGAAGCGCTCAAATACTCAAGGGCAAGGTCACGGACGGACGGATAAACGAGCTTCTTTATGTATTTGGGGTTATACAAGAAATCTTAACAAGATACAAATAGTAAATCTTAACGTTCTTAATGAACATATCCTTCTCTTAGGTTTTCCTTTTTCGTTGTTTGTTTTTGTTTTGTATAACTTTATCAGAAAATCAAATAAATGATATGACAATTTCCCTTTACCCAAGTAGAAAACAGCTCTTTCCCGAAAGCTCTCCCACTCACAAAGGTGTCCCTATCGAAGTGGTTTACGTCATTTTATGTGCGAGCCTCATAAAGCTTTCTCGGTCCCTCGCGCTATAAAGTCATTGCCAAGGGCAAGTTTAAGGTTACTACTGTAACCTGCTACGACGTGCTATACGATATGTTGCCTTGCAACATAAACGGCCTGGCAGGGGTTTGTGCATGAATTCACGGCCAGGGCCATCGCCATTGCCACGGCCATGGCCATGGCCAGTGCATAGGCGCAGGTTTACTCTCTAGGCTTTCGTTTGCATATGAATGCTCCTACGAAAGCTTTATGCTCTCACATAAAAGCTTTAACAAAGGAGCCTGCGCTTTTCAATAGGCTCTCCTCAAACGATTGAGAGTTTCGAAAGAGTTCATAAGTTTGAAGCCTCCTCACTGTAGGCTTAGCTGGCAGACTTCAGGCAAAAGTTGAATGTCCTTTTGCCACCGCCATTTCTCCCGCATACATATAAAAATATTTTTCCTACTGTAGTAGGAGTTGTAGGGACAAAGCGTGGGAAAATTTTATTCTACGAACTTTCCTGGCATGCCAGTATTGCCGCAGCTGGAGTGAGTTGCTCCGGGTCCTCGCCGTCGTATGTGTGAGTTTATGTACATATTTGAAAATTGTCGACTAAACCCCTAAAGCAGCCGGGTCACACAAAATCCCCATGACTAATGTCAAGGATTTTGTGAAGTCGTGGGTGTTTGACTTTTTGCACAGGAGAATGTCAGGAGAAAGGGAAATTGATTGTGTGTTCACACAAATGCTCTGTATCCCTCCGGTTGTGCTGTCATTGCGTTTATCATTTAAATGAACTTTATTAGATTGTGTCGCAGCATAACGCACTAAATACATGCGATAGAACATTATCACCAAACGCCTAAGGCAATTTTCTTTATTGCCCATGTTTTGGTTGGCATATTATTGCGCTCGGTGTTGTTAATTCTATTTATTGTGTCACACATTTCGCGACATATTTTTTTTAGTTTGAATATTATTTTTGCACAGAAATATGAAAACATTAGTCATTTTGTAAATAAATTACTGGGCGAAACGAATTGGAAAGAAAATTGTTGTGAGTCATTGATTAGAATCTGTAATGTAGAGTAACCAAATGTGTGTTTATTTCGCTTATGTAGATTGTATAGAAATATTTCCAATAGTTGTTATTCGAAAATTTGTCCTGTAAGGGGTGAGAGATGTTTGTAAAAAAAATTTACCTCACAAGAATCAGTTGACGCAACAATTGCTGCTGTAAGATATAGAAAATACAGATTGTCATTAATATCCCAGTTGGAAATTCTATATTTTTAACCCTATCAATAATAGATTCCTGGGGCCACATCGGTAGACGACGACAGTTAATGTGTGACAAATTATCAGCGGTTTTGTCATAGCAGACATAACCATTTGGGAGTGGTGACGCTTAACGTAAAACGCGCCAAGGAGGATTGGTTATGTCAAACCACTATCAACTACTTTGCTAGGTGATGTGAAAAACGCAAAAAAAAAAAAAAAAATTCTGTCAATCCGATAATGACATATGGGAGAGCTTCTCGCATTCTATGTTTCGGCTCATAGAACACCACCTACTGTTTAACGCTGATCCTAAATACTAAAGAGTGGCGCATAAGTAACGTTAGCGGCGACTATATTGAATGCGTTCTTGTGCATCATTTGGTTTTAACTCGTGAACCAATTGCATCTTATATGGGAAAAGATGTAACATAGATGTAAATTCTTTGCATAAACCGCCTAGACATCTCTAACTGCTGAGAACGTCGCCTGGATGAAGTTTCCGGGTTTTCCTAAATACTTGCTTGCAATCGACCAATGGTCACTTCATTTCGAACTGCACGAGGTCTTTCAGCACGCGTAAGATCACAGAAAGCCCAGCCCATCATTGCCCAAGACGCTGAACCAATCGGTAAATTGTTGGAGCGCTAGGAGCATTACGAACATGTAAGAAATTTTGATATGATCTGAACAATCGAATGCTGACTTTTAAAGTAAAATTGAACAACTTTGGTTCTTTGCTTTGCACTGAGCCTTTCCATCATAAATTTTTTCAAGTATTATTTAGTTAATTCTGTAAAGAGACGAAGGAAAAAGACTTAAACAAAAAATGTATTTACTGATCAAATCTTAACGCTACTTATGCGCCAACCTACCTATATAGATTGAGAGGTTTTTGTGGACAAAATGTTCGTCAGCACATGGAGGTGACTGTTGTCTACAGAACGTTACTGCGCTACTTCGGGGCTATTGCAATATTCTTGCGTACTTACTGTCCGTCATTAATGTACACGAGGTGTGTTCAAAAAATAAGGTGAATGTTCATTTTTCCCCAAAAATATTTATTTATTCATCAATTTCTATTTTATCTCCTTGAAAGTAGTTCCCTTCAGATATGATGCACTTGTGCGCCAGGGTTTTATCCAATCCTCGAAGTAGTTCTGATATCCACCTTTATTTATGCTCTTGAGCTCTCAGCGGTTCGGTTTATATTTCCTCAATCTTCGCAAAACGCCTTCCTTTCATGGGTCTGTTCAATCTTGGGAATAGAAAAAAATCGCAGGGATCCAAATCTGGTGAATACGGTGGCTGAGGCATGATAATCTCTCACAAGCAAAGATGAGGGAGGGTGCATTATCATGATGCAAAAGCCATGCATTTTTTTCCTACAACTTTGGCCGTTTTTTTCTTATGGGTTCACGCAAACGGCGCATAATTTCAAGGTAATACTCCTTATTTACCTTACGACCTTGTGGTAAGAACACCTGATGCACTACACCATGGTAATCAAACAAAAAAAAAAAAACAGTGGGCAAAACCTTCACATTTGATCGAACTTGGCGTGCTTTTTTTGGTCTTGGCTCTCCTGAACTCTTCCATTAGGATGATTATACCATAATCATATACTCATGATTCGACCGACTGTTACATTTCTGAGCGCTCTGCAGTGGTTTCCACAGTTCTTCCTTTCAACTCGACGGATTGCCGATTCCATTCCATAAGTAGTCGTGGATTAATGTTTTGTTAATAGTCACGTGACGCCTGAAGAAAACCTTTTTTGTCCGTTTTTAAGTGCTGCTTGCAGTTTTCACTATTGGCAACACATTGTTTATTCTACATTGTTTTATTACATTGTTTATTCCACTATTTACAAACGCGGCACCCTTATGGGAATTATTTTAATCCGGTTTATTTGTCCGATTTTAAGTGCTCCAAGCAGGTCTTTCTATTAGCAACACATTGTCATTTCTCTTCCACTATTTACAAACGCGGCACCCATATGGAGTTAGTTTAATCGTGTCCAAATTATCTAGTCAAATAGTGAATGCACTGTAGTTTTTTGATATCGTTAGAACGTCGTATTTTTCTGGAGATTTTCACATTTCGGTTATTCAGGCCTTTTGTAGTCGTCCAATGCATTCAGCATCATCGATGTCTGTAAGATCTCTTTCGAAATCAACAAACCATTGACAAATAGTTTGCTTTCGACAAAGAAGATTCACCAGAAATTTTTCAAACCATTACTGGGATTGAACAGTATTTTCCCCCATCTAAGGATAAAGTACAAGGAATAATCAATCAGTACAAGGAATTTAAATCGTTCAAAAAAAAAAAAAAAGTACAAGCTGCGTCGTTTAAGGCATAATAACGATATATTCTTTATATTTAATGCGTTTATAAGAATATATGCTGAACTCATTGAATTTGAGAAACCTTGATTCAGACATTGCTGCCTGTGTCCATGTCGATATCCCACATTCCATTAAATAAATACTTTTGCATCGTTATCGTATACACTTCTAATTAAGGCACTTGGAGTTCGTAATCGAGAGCAATCATAACCCTCAGAATCTGAATTTAGCATAAATTTATGTTTTTGAAAGAAATTAATACATTTTCCAAATGTGTACACTTGTCTCTGGCACTGCAATTGCTTTTTTTCCTAAGCTTTTTTTTTACAATTAACACTCTTGTAACAACATTCAGAATTAGCCTCGTGTTTTTCTGGTTGACTGACTATCGTGTCAATAATTTCTGTGAATTTCAAAGAGTATTCTGTGTATCAAAGACAAATAATGATTAATAGTTTTTTTCTTGTAAAATATAGAAATTTCGAAAAATTGCTGTATTTTGTCAGAGTATAAATATAAAACAGTTTTAGTTTTGTTTTTTCTTAGAAAAAGAATTTCTAAAGAAAACAAATTCTTGTTTGTTATCTTTGCCATCAAGTCATCAATTTCTGTGTTTTCCTACATGTATCAGGGGGTGACTGCAATTCCAATTGTTACATGCTGCCCATCATGAGCTAATTGAAAAATTAATTTGTTAAATATTTTAAAAATTTGAAAACAAAAGAAAAAAAATCTTGTCGGAGCACATTTTTTCTGTTCCAAACTAATATACTTTGATTAGGTACCAAAAATAAAACGAATTTTTTAAAATTTCCTATGCTCTTCAGGTTAAATTTGACATTTTGCACTGGGTTCGACAGGAGTGCTTTTAAGTTGCTTTGAAGATCATTTGCCCAAATCGACATTTTCTCACATTTCATTAATTAATCGCACTGGATTATAGCCACCCACTATGAACGCAACAGGTCGCAACAGTCGCTTTTTGTTACATAAAAATTATTGAATACGTTAAAAAGTATCAAAGAAGATTTTAACTTGATATGAATTGCATTACTTTTAATTACAAAATTCAGTAATTCCATTTAAGAACAACACATTTAGCCCAGTAATATGTGAGAATTTCCGCCTTCCTCATTTCCATTGTAATGGAATTGCAATTGCACTACGAAGGACTGTGAGGAACATCAAATTCGTATAGAGAAAATTACATAATTTTTTTAAATACTAAAGTCGTTCTTGAGATTTGACATTAAATTAAACTCTATACCAATCTTCTTCTTGTTAATAATAATTTGTAATATTTTTTTCTCTTTTCAGGTATGTACATTTTCCCATTCGACCAGCATTTCAAGGTAAAAAATTTAACTTAGTCATTTGACAATAAAACGCCAAATGTTCATTAAAATTTTTTGTATCCTCTTCCAAATCGACCACTTTCGAAATAATATGTACACTCACGTCAAACAGTAGTTCAACTATCAAGACATGTTTCAAATGTATTTTTCGAAAGAGACTTCAGTTCTCACAGCGAATTTTAGATCTTTCATAGACTGGAGACGGTCTTTTCGAAATGGTGATTTGTGTTTTGAAATGAATTATCCGAAGGCATATCCGGTGAATACGCTGATTGTTCGCTGATATTTGTTGAGTTTTTCGCAGATACTTCGTTTACAATGATAGCCTTATGAGATGTTGCTTTATCGTGGTGCAATATTTCTGAGTTTTCTTCCTACAAATATGGCCTTTTCGATGAATTTACCCTACCAAATGGCTCATAACGTTTATATAATATTAAGTCATTACCGTTTGGCCTTCTGGCAAGAATTTCGAATGCACAGCACTGCGATAATTAATGAAAACAAAATTACCAGGTTGACTTTAAATCGACTTCGACGTGGTTTTTTAGATTTCTGCTGGTTTGCAATGGGCTATTCCGAAACTTGTTAACTGGTTTCTAGATCAAATTCGTAAATTCATTTCTCACATCAGTTTTAATGCATTTTGTGAATTGTTGGTAGGAAGGGTTGGCTGCAGTAAGTCTTCAGCGACATTTATGTCATTTCGTTTTGGAGAAAATTTGGATCTTTCTAGTAAGCCTTCTGCGACTTTTACCTGATTTGGGTTTTGAAAAAAATTTAGGTCTTTCCTTTCGGAATAAGTTGAGGACACGTTTATACTCACGAGACGACGTTTATACCCAAGCAATCATGTGACCGACCGTGGCGCGATTGCTAGTACAGACGACTATCGTTCGCCTGATTCCTAATACATTCATTTATCATTATTTGAGCGGCGGTCTGACGAACACTTCGAGAAGTCGAGTAACCGACATATCTTTGTAAGTGCGTCTCAAACTGTGACGTTCACAAGCGTCGTCAAATTGTAGGTCCAGTTGAGTGAGTCTAAAAATTGAAAGCGCATGTAAACTTGTTGAATGTGAGGAGCTCTCTCTCTTGTCTCATTCATGAGATGCCAGGTAATTTGTTTTAATCATGCAAAAGTATAAGAACTGATTTGTGAGATAGAGGCTATTTTCAGTCACCACTTTATCCACTTTATCAATGTTAACTTCTGTTGAAGATATTAATGGCTGACATATTTTCCATATTATTTCTATCGCTTTAAATAGCGCTGTGTCACTTATATATAGGTGTTTTTGAAAAAGCTCGTTCGCTGCAAATCTCCTGTAATATTTTCCGCGATTTGGAACCTGAAATTCCATTTGCTATACAAAATTTAGGACAAAATGTCAAATGTTCAAAGTTGTTATCCGCTGTAAAAATCGCAAAACACACTTGATAAATCCAAGCGATGTAAATGAACTAAATGACTGATGAGGTTTAAACTTCGCGTCATTATAGAAAACAATAGTGCCAAACTTAGCGACAAAAAGAAATTTGACAATCTGCATAAGCGATCCCAGTGCGTTTTTGACAGAAAGTATTATCGTAGAGTCGCAAAGATGTATTGTTTCCATCACGAGTTTTGTCCATAATCCGTTTCGAGGTATTTTTTCCGCTCAACGGCTATTTGTTGAGGTTAATAGAGTTTAGTGTTCATAAACTTTTGAAATCGGTTGACTAAGGAGATAATCAAAATTCGTAAATTTCAGATATGTTCTAGCGCATTGCGCCCAATCATTAATTATAACATAGAGGATGCATTGTTCTGTTTACGTATTTTTGTTTTGTCATTTCAATTATTTGGTCATTTTGTGCTATTTTCATTTATTTTTAACATTCAGTGTTTTTTTCCTTATCAATTCCAATTAGCTAACATCCATATCTTTTTAATTCGCATTTCAATCAGACACAACATTTAGCAATCATTGTCATCCAAAATAAGAAAACGAGAAAACCATATGATCCTTAACAACATTTTGAACATTATCATTAGATTAATGTCGCAGAAAAGATGTTGCATTTAATAACTGTCACAAGGACGCATCACATGTATACCCTTCGGTAAAACAACTAGTCAATGACGCACAGTAGATAAACGTAGTCAGTCGTCCATTGACTGCTACAACTTCATTGTCGAACATCCTTCGAAAGATGCTCAAAAATGAATATCCCTTCATTGGCCCTCGTTTCAGTTGAGTTGCATTTTAGTTTCGTTTTCTCGGTTAAATGAAACGTGAAACATGCCAGCGAAGCTCTGATGTTGATTCTGATATTCGTCTTTGCCGTTAGGGAGGAGGATGATGATGGTGATGACGTTGGTAGTGTCAGTATAAATATGACTTTTTGACTGTTTCCTTTTCGGGGGTATATGTTGGGCAACAACGAATATGACAGTTTGTTGGTGTTCGATGTAAACTTAGCTGCCACTTGAGAAGTGACAGACAAGGAAAGTTAGTGGTAACGAACGTTATCATTGTGCTTCCACATTAACTTAAGCGTAAGGAAAGATAGATAAATTCTTTAATAAATTTAAATATGCTAATAACTGTTTTAAAGGATGGCTTAACAGCCAATGCCTTAAAATCTGAGCATCTCAGGTGTTCATAGATAACAATTTTAAATATAATCCCCAGAGAGAATTCTGACCAAACTACCTGTTAATCAAGAAGACTTACTTGGAAGATTGAGATGATTTTATTTTGAGAAATGGAAGTTGAAAGCATATATATTTGCTTTCCTGACCAAATTTCCTTTCAAAGAGATTGCCAAGTGTCCTTCGGCAACATAAACATTTATCACAATTTTAATTCCATGGTTTGGAAACCTAACAACATACGCATTATAAGGAAACATGTATCCTGATAAAGTATGGTTTCGGAGGGATTGACAGATATCTTTTTAAAATATCCTTCCAAATGGTCTGTTAGTCTAGAAACTTTGTATATTTGCCAATTTTAAGTCAAGTTTTTGCATCCTGATTAATTTTTAAAAGTAAGTTATTTGATCGACCCAAATTTTGATCTCGATTTGGGAAGTTCAAAATTTTCACTTTTTGTGTATTTCTCCTTAAATTCGTCATTCAATTTTTGAATGAGAAAGACTGGTAGTGATTTTTTAGGTGTAGTAAAATATGCGATGGCAAATAATTTCTTCCTCTCTTTCTTTCCTAATTGCGGCCGTTTATTTTCTTCTTTCAAGTGTTTCTTTCAAAGCTATAATACCTGCATTTATATCCAATGTGTCATGTATTTTCACCCATCGATGATGCAAGATGATGGTTTTGCCAATAATTGCAGCTTGTACGGCCACGTGTAAATCCAATCAGTCAATCGTAAATATCGTTGAATGTCTGGAGCATATAATGCGCTAAAGTGAGCAGAGTCTCGCTAAATTTGAATTTCATTTTCTTAAACATGAAAGCTGAGTTCCACAAAATTTTTATTTAATTTTCTTCAGCCTTTTCCATTTCAAACGCAACAGTTTATTAGTCACTTGTTTTAAAACCAAAAACAATTTTGTCTTATTGAGCACACCCACCGCTTAATTTTCGAATGTGAGTGATTTATATTGGTATCTTGGGTGTAGTACGAACCTTGCACCATATGTGCTAGCAAAGTATTCTTGCTTGCATGATTCACTACATTTTTATTTTCCTCCACACAGTGTTTTTTGCAAATTTATATTCCCCACTTCCTATCCTTAAAAGTGCGTGCAGTTTTCCTTTAGATGATGTAAGACTATTTGACTAAATTGGACTTAGAGAATGTACGACCCTGTGTAAATTCAGTTACAGGGATTATTAAACGTGTTAAGTGCAAAAAATGATTCAAAAAAATTAACTAAATTTGAATTTCATTTTCCTTAAACACAAAGTTTTGTTAGTTACATATTTTAAAATAAAAAAACAACATGTTATCAGTACTCTTCTGAAGAGAACCTAAGGGAAAATCAAGCAAATCTCTTTGTCTTTCTTCAAAAAAAAAAAATGTTGTTATAATGTTGACGACCTCTGTAATTTCGCCAACATTTGTTCAAGTTTTAATTTTTAATTAGAAACTGTAAGAAAAGATTGTGTATAGTCGACCTTTGCAATTTCATTTGTTAGAAGTTTTGGAAACATTAATATTTTGGGATAATTTACGGTCATAGTCCTATAAACACCCTCCACAGGAGGTGATGCATCTATCGTACTTTACACACATTCTTTTTATTAAAAACAAAATAGGTAACAAGTGAACAGTCTCTGTGAAATCCCGCACATCCCAAAATAACAACAGTATATTGACCATTAGTATCCCAGGCATATACAAACTTCTTTTTTCTTTGCTTTTATGTTCCCTCTGCTGTCTTTATTTTTAACACAAAAAGGAAGTCTATGTCCTTTTGAAAAAAAAAAAACATTACAGACACTTTGCCGTCGTTCGAAAGGAAAGAAAGCGGAGAAAAATAATAAAAACGGAAAGATAGCAGACCCCTCCGCCGCTACCACCGCTGTTCATTCACTACATTATGACACAGGGGCTATAAAGGTGACAATAACTTAAAGTGCAATGAACTTGAGAGAACTAAACACACATTCAAAAGAGACTCTGGGCACAACACAGCGACGAGGTATAACAAGGACTAGCCATTTTATGTTTGAGGAAGGCGCAAATAAAATTTCGTTGATAACGAGACAACATGTGTCTCTTCTTGTACGAAATATAAAATTCAAAATTAAATTGTTTATAGCTTAAAGAGAAAAAACTTTAAGCTGCAGCAAAATAGAACATCATATTTTGTCAAGCCAACGTTGTAAGAAAAGTGTCGAAGTTAAAATGAATAAACAAAATTATTCATTTTTATTAACATTACATTTACATTCTCATCAAACTCATCACTCGATAAATCGCCTATTTCGCGAGCATGATAAATGGTAGCAACATCATGTTGAAACCAAATAAAGCACCCACTTGTAGAGTAAACAATTATTAATCATTTTCCCGTACCTAATTCCGCTGATGGTGATGACATCAATCTTTTTGGTTTCTAAAGAAGATGTGACCTGTAGGGGTCTACGAACTTTAACCATACCGCAGTTATCACTACTTAAAAATAAGCTTTTCCTAGGGAATTACCCTTTCATTGCTTTATAAAATCACGTTCTAAAAGAGTTGTTTTTTTTCTTACAGCTAAGTTATTTTAAAGAATTACACATTTGTTAAAAGTTTGTTTGTATGAAGTTTGTTTGATATAATAAATTTGAAAAATAAATAAATAAATACCATACATAGTCATATGGAGGGACAGAGAGTCTAATGAATGGGATTTAATTTATTGCAATTTTATAGAATCAATATCGAGAAATTCTTTGAATCAGAAGCCTTAAAAATTCGACATTAGAGAATAGTAATCTTTCTTTGATGACCTCATGCGATTACTGATTACTTCCGATCGAAATTGAAAACGTCTCAATTATGCGGTAGCTGATGAATGATGCCACCAAAATATAAATATATATATATAATAATAATATAATAATAATATAATAATATATATATATAAAATATAAATATATATATATATATATATAAATGGTTGGAAGAGTTTCTTTTTTAAAAAATATGTCGAAAGAGTATCCCTGGGTTGCAATTAGATAGCGCAACTTTTCGCATAGGCTGGCTTGCTGAGGACGAATTTTTTAGCGTAAATAAGCTGGTTTTAAACTCTTCACTATGAAAATGTACTATTCTTCGAATGAATAAGGAAAGCTCTGTTTACATTAATTAGCAACAAAATATTTGAACTTCTTAATGTATCAACACTACTAGGACTTCGCGGTAGTTATCATTTAGTTCAGAAGTAATAAATTTAACATAGGTTTGTCACAGTAGGATTGCAGTTCTTTTATACTGCCATTTCTTCCAGTGCGATTCTATGACAGAGATGTGATAAATTGAATACGTTTCATTAGAAAATATGTGATAAGTTCAATTTTCATACTATTCAATTTGGGTTTATAATTATTTATTTTAGCAATAACAAAGTAATTCTCTGAGAAGTACGAGGCCGGTTTCAAAATTAGACACAAAAAAGTTAGAAAAAATTTTCTTTATTTTTCAACATAATCTCCTTTTAGCTCCATACACTTTTTTCAGCAATATTCAATTGCTTCTAGACCTTGTTTATAATAAGAACTGTCAAACTCCTTAAAACAGCCATCAACTGCCCACCTTTTCATTGTTGGCAAATCTTTTACCACCGATCCATTTTATCAAGTTTGGAAATAGAAATTAGTCCGACGGAACTAAATCTGGCGAATAAGGTGCTTGATGAAGCAATTCAAACTTTAGTTCATAAATTTAGCCATCGTAATAGTGGATGTGCAAAGTAGAGTATTGCCTTGATGAAACAACACTTCCTTTTTCGCCAAATGTGGCCATTTTTTTCGTAATTTCATCACCTAAACGCTGCAATAAATTAGCATAATATTCGCAGTTGATGGTTTTTCCTTTCTGAAGATAATATATAAAAATACTGCCATGCGTATCACAAAAAACAGACGCCATGACTTTGCCTGCAAATGGAACCGTCTTCACTTTTTTTGGACACGATTCTTCAATTGCTATCTACTGCTTGACTATTCCTTTGTCTCAGATGTAAAGTGGTGGACCCACCATTCTCTTCCATGGTTTAAAAAAAAATGGACGCAGAAATTAGGGTTTATTGCGATGAAACATCGCCAAACAATCTACTGAAACTTCTTCACGGTGCTATTTTTGCTCTATTGAAAGCAAACGCGGCACCCATCTTGTGCACAGCTTTCTCATTTTCAAATCTTCGGCCAATATGTGATGTATAGCCCTTTTTGAAACGCCTATCATTTCAGTTAGCTTACGAGACTTCAGCCGACGATCATCCAATACCATTTTGTGGATTTTCTTAACCATGTCTGGCGTGGACGCCTCAATTGGTCGACGACTATGCATGCTGCTCGTCTTGGCAGATCGTACGGCCTAGTTTAAACTCCGCCAATACCAATATTTTATAGTCGTAAATGAATGATAGACTACCCCAGAGTAGAATCTAGCTCGGTTTTAATATTGATTGGACCGAGACCTTTCAAATGGAAATGTTGAATTACATAACGGTGAGCAATTTTTTCCCATGTTTACAAATTCACTCAGATCGTTTACTTTTGATGGCTCAAATAAAAATACTAAACAACATGGCGCCTTGTAACTTAAATCATATCATGTATGAGGTTGCTACTTTTCACGAAAATCATTTTTTTCAAACTACTGGCACCATCTTAACGTCAAGTCGACTAATTTAGGCCGTCCTCGTATTTCAATTTGTTTTCTTTTGGTTGATTTTTTGGTCTTCACTCCACACGCAACTGTTTTCACAAAGCAACCATGGCGGGAAGGCATTGCATTCAAATATTTTTGGCGGAATATGTTCATTTAGGGCTTCTAAATTCTGCCGGTAATCATTCAATTCAATTTTATTCAATTCATTAGACTGGAAATATCATAACAAGTATTTTAGGCAATTAAAAAAGGTTTGTTCCTTTATTTTATCTCACAATCCGAGTTGCGGGTGCAACTTAACCTGACCTCTTCGACGTGGTTACAGAACCGTTTACAATACAAATTCAACCTAGGGACAAGCTTAGCCACCTTAAACTTGATGCTGGAAAACATTGAGGGATCTCTTGTAAATGATATCCAATCAGAAAGAGGGTAGGTAGGTATGAATGCATTATGATATGATTAGGTTTTAACATAAACAAATCATAAAATTTAAATTCAAGTCAAATCATTTATTCAATTACTTCAACAACTACAATTCTTGGTTTTTTCTTTGCTTCAACCTTAACATTCCATGGCTTTTTGTTTACTGAACAATACCATTGAACGGCAGTAATTTTGGCTTTGTTTGTAAGCCCTCATCCCTAACAAAAATTTACACTTAACGTTTTCTTTTTTATTTATTTTAATTTTGTTGTTGTTGTAAACCTGAGCCGTAAACAATCTGCGACGGGTGTAAATATCTTAAAGTTTACAGTCTAACGCCTTTAGATCAAAGGCGCTCGTTGCTCGCTTCTCTGTTCGATGTTGAAACAACGGCAACACCAACAACGGTTTGAAAAGAAAAGAACAATAATCTTCTGAAGATGCATTTCAAAGAAAAGAAAAAAAAAAAAAACGTCAACGGCAACAATCTAACACCATACAACACTACACCATAACCATCCAACATCATTGACATACTCAGGTAATGACAGACACACGAAATAGGGAGATTCCGTTTTGAAAAATATTGGTAATGCCGATGCACGATGTGGAAAAACTTGGTATATGTTACAGAACTTAACGCAAACGCAATAAATTGCAACAGTTCTTGATCAATGTTTATAATACGTACTTTTATAAAAATAAGATATGTCTGTGTGTTACGCATAGACGTCTGTACCTTTCATCTGCTTAAAATTAAACTTCACGTAGTTGTAGTTGAGGTGTTGGCGATGGTTTATTGGATAGTACAGTTGGTTAACTATAGTTGACGCGTGAACCATAACTATATAATAGAAGTATTCAAATTTACATGGAATCAAAATCATCCTCACATTTATGATAATAAACACATTCTCTAATGATGTTAAGCATCAATATGGTACAAATTGTTACCGAATATTTAAATATTATAAATTTCATCATCGATGCACAAAAATCCTTAGAATGAAAAAGGTTCAAGTTTTCTTCTTTTCGCCTCCAGATTTTTATGAAAAGTTAGGTGATGATAAAATAAGGCTGTATTTAATTATACGCAAAAATCGCAATAAGTGACAAGAATTAATTCTTTTTTTTTCTTTAAAATTCTGTAAAGAAGATAACAAAATGAGATGCCGACAGGGCAATATAAGCAATGTCAGTCATATAATAGAAGTAGGTCAAATTGAACTTTGTCTAAAGTTGTCGAAATCGGCCTGAAATAAATTCAAATTCTACTGTCATCAAATTAGAATTACAACTTGGAGCCGTCGTCCTATGATAAATATTTTGGCAATTGCCTCATGGTTTTGTCTAAGAGTTTGCTCAGATACTTTGCGAAACCTTCTTTCAGATTGTTTAAGAAAGTCGAAAAATTAGTTTCGTTACAGAAAAAATATACATCTGGGCAAAAAATATACATATTGGGAAGGTAATATACAAATCAGAAAAGATAATCAAACTTATTTTGTTTAAAGAGTTCTGTTTACGTGCATAGTTTTCCTTACCCTGATAGTTGTAAGTTTTCACTCCACCGCTCTAGCTGTGTAATAAAGCGGTATTCTAACTCTCAGCTACCGATCGCCCAAGCGTCGGTACTCATTCTACATGCGATATATGAACTACTTATTCGAACGTTTAAAGTCCCTGCTTGGTAAAATAATCTCCATTTTGTAATCCCCAGATATAAAAGGTAAAACCTTGCCAATAAATGATAACCATTGGATTATAAATTCTTTAACCCCCCGTGTTTCTCATTTTCTTTCATATGAAATAAAAACACCGCCCGATCAATCCCCCGCATTAACAAGTTCTATATAAAAAAGATTGTTCTCACCCAAAAATAAAGCCCTTCATGATACTAAAACTTGTTTAGCGGCTTGAACATTTTACGGTACTGTTTTTTTTTTTTTTTGGCTCATTTGTAGCTCTTAAAAAAGTACCTTTTCAGTTCTATACTTTTCCAATATCTACACTCCAACTATCCATGTCCTTAAAAAAAATCTTCTGCGTCATCGATTAATTGCTCTCTATAGAGGTAAACTTTTTTCCTTTCCACCACTAATTCAGGCTCACAGTACACTAAATCTTAAGAATACACTTGATGCGGTAGCTAAATCTGATATACTTGGCCTTCGATGACGTCCAGAAATTCACCTCCTAAATGAGGACGGTTCGCATCTACATTGTTTTGAGATGGTCTAATGAGGCTTCTTAGTATTCACCATTGAATTTCCTATTCGAAGGCAGTTAAATCGATAGGTTCGTGCTTACATTCTAGAAATCTTTGGTTATCATGCCAGTTCACCCGGTAAAGTTCTTTATTTTGATTGATCATTCATCTCTACTACCTAGCCCTGCCATATGTTCTGTTACAAATATAAAACGCGATAAAACAAAAAAGAAAACAATATTCATAATATATTCAAAATTATTTCGTTTATTAGAAGACAATATTGGTTATTAAAAAAAATTGTATTCAGTCGAAATGGCCGCCTTTTGCTTTAACACAAGCTTACAAACGGTGTGGCCATTGGGCTATAGCCGCACGTACGATTTCCATGGAGATCGAGGACGCTGCTCTGGTTAATGCTGTTTTAAGGCTTCCCAAATTTCTGTGGGGAGTCTTGCAAGCCATATTCTCCAATTCTGACCACAAAGCATAATCCAGTGGATTGAGATCTGGACTCCCTGATGGCAAATCTTTTGCTGCTATAAAGCCAGGAATATTGACTCTGAGCCACTCCTGCGTGGTTTTAGCTTTGTGCGCAGGAGCAGAGTCCTGTTGGAAGATCCATCTACGTCCATTGAAAAGGGTATTGGTCAAACCCTTCACAACACCCTCTAACACATCTTTTTGGTAAACCTTTGCACCAGTTTTTACGCCCTTTTCACAGAAATGGAGGGATGTGACACCATGGTGGGAGACCCCCACCAAACCATTACGGAAGAGGGATGATGGCCACGTTGAACCCTTGGAACAAATTTTTTCGCTTCCTTAGATGAAGTGGCATAAATCTTGTCATTTTGTTTGTTGAAAACTTCTTCCACGGTAAAAATTTTCTCATCCGTAAACAGAATGTTTTCATGGCCATTGTCCGCGTGCCACTGCAAAAGTCGCTTGCATCTTTCCAGCCTAATTTTTTTTAGCTGAGGAGTTAGAAGATGCCCCGTGGACCGACGATGGGCTTTTCATATGCAGATCATCCCAAATCAGCCTAGATATGGATCTGGTTGATATATCCAATTCCTTGGACATGATATTCTGCTTTCTAAGGGGATTTCTCCGAATTCTTTCACGCACTGCCTTTACTACCGCACTCGTACGGACAACGCGCGGGCGACCACTTTTTGGCCTGTCTTCTACTCCAGACAATTCGCCGAAGCGAGCAATAGCACGTTAAACGAACATTCTTGATATTCCGAGTGGTTTTAGCAACTCGAAAATTTGGCCAGCACTCTTTCCGCACTTATGCAACGCTATTACGCCGACTCGATTCTCTTTAACGCCCCACTCCTTGTTAATAGATTGCAAACTGAAACCAAACTGACTAGTATTCTTCGCTTATCAGTGCATGTGTTCTGAAAAAAAAGTTAACGGTTCTATTCCCGCAAGAAGTTTTGAACGATAAGCGCTGGAAATTGTGTAACAGAACATATGGCAGGACTATGTATAATAATGAATTTATGTATTATCCATGGTATTGGGACGACATTGGAATTCAGTTATATTACCTTGGAACTTTTCCAAGTACTGTTTCGCAACTGTCATGTAATCGCGCTGATGCTATATCTATCCATTATCCTAAAGGTTTTTCCATATAGCATTGTAATCACTTTGCAATCGCTATAGGCGTGTGTCACCGCTAACCTTTACAATTTTCAACCCTCTAGCAATCACAACAATATCGAAAATGTTATCGACTATCCCTATTGCAGCGGTCTCAATTGTGGATACCGAAAGAGGTGCATCAAAATTGGGTGTACGACCACTTTTAAATTCTACCAATTATGCACAACTGCAAAGCTAAAGTGGAAGTGTTGTGAGCATTATGCAACGCGCAACGTTTACTTTCATACTTTCCTATTTAATTAGCTGACAACTACACGTGAAACGCGTTTCTTTCTAATTCCATATAAAACAAAGTTCTCTTTAGTCGTCTGCGGAATAATCTAGATATAGAAAAATAAATGTGTCATCTTACTTCTTTTGTCCTTTGACGGAATTTCCCAGAAGTTACCAGTGAAATTTAGTATATAGTGAAATAGTACATACGCTGTTCGATAGGTGGCGGGTAAGGTAGAATGTGGAATAAGAGGAATTTTTAATTATTAACTGTTCTGTAAACATTTGATCGACATTTGTGTTTTGCAAAATGTCCAATTATTTATTTTATAAAATTGTGCTGAGAAAGAAGAATATTAAATTGTTAATACGAATATGTTAATTGAACAAGAATTGTTTTCCAATAATTTACTGATATCAGTTCAGAAATTTAGTCGATTTTGACATAAAATCTTTCTGTTCTAAGACAGTAAGTGGTAACTGGAACAGGCGTAACTGACATTTCTTTGGAATGGTCTTTAAATTGTAAATACAGGGTGGCGCACCAATTGTGCTTCAAATAACTTTCTTTTAATCAATGTATTTCATTTACTTTTTTCTATTGTATAGAAAATTTAATTTTATTTTATATAACTAATTAGCTTTGAAGATGATAGATCGCAAATGACCTTCATGCTCATTCACGCATATACTACACTTGATCAGAAAATTATTGATTGCGGCCTGTAGGGTTGAAGTCAGAATCTCCTCAATTATTGTTTAAATGGACTGCTTCAATTCCGTCAAATTCTTTGATTTCGTCTTGTAAACCTCCTGCTTCACACAACCCCATGAAAAAAGTCTAGTGCATTCAGGCGAGATGACATTGGGGGCCAGCGGAAAGTGGAGTTTCTGGATATTAATTTGTTTGAGAAGTTTCGTTGGAGCGACGCTATGTGTGCAGTTGCTCCATCTTGCTGGAACCAAATGCTGTTGAAACTTATACGTTTTCGGCGCAATTTTGGGTAAAAAAAACTCTTTCAACATCTTTAAATAACGCTTGTCATTAATATTGACGTAGTGTTTGTAGCACGATTCTTGCTCCAGACTGTTTTTTAGGAAAAAGTTAAAGTTATGCTACTTTCCTTGCTTTCCTAAATTCTTTATGATCATTTTTTTGAGTTGGTTCAAGCAAAAGCTATCCTGCTCTCGGTTTGTAAAATAAGACCCACCCTACGTGTTCCATGCATGACATAATGAATGCATGATGCTCTTTAAATTGTTTGGCTGTTCTTAAACATATTATGTTGCATAAAGAGCGTGGCAAGGAGAAAAAGTAAAACAAATGTCAGAATGCAACAAAGTTGCACAAAAACCGCAATAAACTCTGAATAATAAAAAAAAGTAAGCGTAAAAATCAAGGCAAGAATTGAGTCATAAATAATATTAAAACGGCAGCAGCAGCAGCGTCAGCAAAAAAAGAAACGAAACCTGCAACAAAGTTGTCGCGTTTAACAAAATGGATCATTATCATCACCATCATCATCATCACCACCATTATCGCCGTCGCAATCGTCATCAAATCACTCAAGTGAAAACAACTAAATTATAATAAATGAATTGCCGTGAATTGAAATATCATGATCAAAAAGATAACACTTCAAACGGAAAGTTATTAAAACTGTTCATTTCTGACACAAAAGTCATAAATCATTACAGAAAATGACCACCAACTTGTGAGATGGCCGCAGCTGGGACAACAGTCGCGGCCACCCACCCTCTTCTGTAAACTACAATAAATATTGTTTCTGTTTTACAGAAAATATTCTCAGGTCTTAATTGAAATGTCATAAATTTTTTTAGGTGTTAATCATTAATTTTTGTTTGTTTTCTTTTTGTTTTTTTGAGAATATTCTTTCCCCCTTTACAGCAAACAAATAATAAAGCGTAAAAAGACTAATGATGCGGTATGTTTACTTTATTTTTTAATAATTCTTTTTTCGGGTTTTTTTAATAACATTTCTGATTTTTTTTGTTTTGTTTTTTGCTTTCAAAAGTTGTTACATTTACATTAAAATTCGATCTTCTTTTGGGAACTGAAGTTCATTAGACTTTGTGAAAGTCATTTATTAAAATTTTGAATTAATTAGAAAATTCAAAACGTTATTTATGATGTTTTACTAAAAATGAATTTTTATTTGCTTATTACATAAGAAATTAAAATTTTATTTCTTTTCGTATGAATCTTAAGAAGTTTTTTTATGTTCTCCTTGAATGAAGGCCATAAAAATGCGGTATTATGACGCCAGTTTTTCAAAAATTCACATTTATTTTGTTACACATTTATGACTGATGATATCATACTGTTATTAATCACTCTGAATTAAATTTGAATGTTACCAGTGTCCCGTGACGGATCGATCGATGATTTTGGGCGAGGTTTGTCGTGACCAAAAAAATTACTGTTTTGGAATCTTTCGAAATCACTATAATGTATTCTTAAGATATAATGGAGCAAAGTTCTAGTGGTTTGAGTTGCACACGGGCAGTAAGAATAATCGTGGCCTTACAGGGTGTCGCACGAATTGTGCTACGTTGTAACAGTAACTGTCAATGGGTTCTGTTATTTAAAGATGTTGAAGGAGTTTTTTTTCAACCAGAACTGCGCCGAAGACTTATCCGTTTCAACAGCTTTTGATTCCAGCACGATGAAACCACTGCATACATAGCCAGACCGGTTATGGTTGAGCTCCAACGAAAATTCCCAAACAAATTAATATCGAGAAACCCCACTTTCTGCTGGCTCTCCAGCTCACCTGACCTGACTGCACCAGATTTTTTTATGGGGTTATGTCAAGCATGAGGTGTACAAAACGAAAACTAGGAATTCGACTGAAATGAAGCAGTCAATGAAACAGCGATCCCGAATTCAACCCTTCAGACCGCATAATTTCCTGATCAGCTGTCGCCGCCTATGCGTAAATGAGCATGAAGATCATTTACACTCTATCATCTTCAAAACCAATTAGTTATATAACATGAAATTCAATTTTCTATACATTAAAAAGGGAAATAAATGAGATACATCGATTAAAAAAAAACAAGTTATTTGAATTTCTTACTGTACTAAAATTGGTGTGTCACCCTGTATTGAATAAAACCAAAAGCTATTTGCATACCTTATTGTAGTGCAATTGCTGGGCCATCCTGTACTACAAATTAAATTGCTATTGAACGCGTTTATTGATGTTTGATCAACAATCGCTACTGATGTAAGTGGCGGAAAAACAAACTTCAGTTGGATTTAATATTATCAGTTTAAAAATATACTGGCGTATTTACAATGATTTCCATTTAAATATATTTAATCCTCTTGAATCCATATTATTCTCTGTCACCTGGGTCACACAAAGTCGATGACTCCATCCGCTTCATTTAAATAAAATCAGTCGATTTTTGTGCCAATATTGTTGTTATATCTCGTATTTATATAATTATATAATTGAATTTTAGTTTACACAATACTCGTAGTCCCTGCATCAATTTGGTCGCAGAAAATTGTCCCTCTCTTCTGCTCTTTCGCCCTGCATTATCCACCAACATCCACCAACAAAGCAACATCACATATCGCCATTTGCTTGCTGTAAAGCTGTAATTAAATTTTACACTTCAAAACCTTCTCCTCAAATCACAATCACACATTCCTCGACATCATATTTCACGTCCCTCCACCTATGCACGTTTGCATGGGGGGGAGGGGGAAACCTATAACGAATAACATATTTAAGCCATTCGAAATTGTCCCTAAGCCAGCATTAAAAATAGCTTCGGTCCAAATGGAATCTCCAGAGGCGGCAGCAGCAGCAGCAGCAGCAGAAACTGATGGCGATATTATTGAAACAAAGCGAAACGGGATAACAAAAAAAGACCAGTAGCCGAGTTTTTCTTTTGCACTTTACCTAAAGCCAATTTTTAAAGGAGGTATACAGGGGGGAACGAACAGACAGACAGACAGACAGACAACACAGACAAGGTAGTAATAATAAAATAACAGCAGCGCTAGCAATAGCCAAAGCAGCAACATGTCCAGGTGCGATTTATTATGGTTGTGAACCAACCAACATTCATCCAATGGAGCTAAATAAATGCTTCCCCTCTCATCGTTGTCGTTCGCTCGTCGACTTGTGTGGCAGCAAAACGTTTAAAAACTATTACAGCAATTGTGTTGCATGCCACTACCACTTAGCACAGAGTGCTGCTGCAACCACTAAATCTGCAACATGTAATCGTGGCTCCAGGACCAACATCATTTTTAATATGGGGAACAAATGAAACAATAATCCTGACAAAGCACAACATTTATTATTGAACTACGAGTATTTGTTGGGGGGTTTCCTCCCCAGAGAATATGGATGATGACTAGATGTGTATGAAGCTTTTCAAGTAGACTCAACTATTGCTCCCTCCCGCCACCTTGCTTCTCTTGATTGAAAGCGGTGACACTATTGGCAATGGTTGCCTGTTGGCGGCGATGGTTTGGAAAAATTGCTTCTGCCAAAAGAAAGAAAATATAAAATAAAATCATACCATGTCAAGTGGGTACTTAAGCGCCAGACAATGCTATATAATGGATGTTTAAAGAAATGGAAATGACATATAACTCTCTGCTCCACACAGTACTCCAGCGAACAGTAATAATGATAACCCACTGCCGCCACTCGCGCTTACTCACTTGATATTTAATAGATGGATAGACACCACGAGCTCAGTCGCTCAGTCACTCATTGCAGCAGGGAACATTGAAAACGTGATTCTGCTAAAATTGTTGCAGGAAAACGTACAACAGCAGCAGTAGCAGCAGCAACCCAGCAATTGATATTGAAAATAAGACAGTTGCCAGAGACAAAAAAAAACCGAGTAAGTAAACTCTCTGGTAGATACCTTTAGAAGATACGGCGACAAAAACTAAATCTAAATTGATTTATAAGGAACATGTATGGCATTCAAAACACTAAAAAGAAAAAAAAAAAAAACAAATCCATGAAAAACAAGCACTCAATTGGTACCTGCAGGGAAAGAAGGAGCTGAGTGCGATTTGCATTTGTATGCTTGTGAGACTTTCTAAAGGCTCACTCAATGTAAAGTAACGCGAAAGCAAAATAACTGCGTTTGGGATTTCATGAATATCATCGTGGAAGGTAAAACCAATTTCAAATATCAAATAATATTTTTGTTTTTTTTTTATTAAAAATATCGAAGTATTCTGTTATTAAAACTCTAAAGAATAAATCAGCAGTTACAGCTTTGAACTATAGAAATCAAATCAAATAACGTGATAGGAATTTAGGAGAAGAGCTTCCATCTAACAAAATGTGGACACAGGCACCTAACTATTGTTTCCACATTTTCATGAGCGGTATTTCAATTTACGCAAACGCGCACCGTAAATGACTTTAAGAATATAGAAAAGCTCCTATCAAATGTTATCTCGTTATCAAGTGTTATGCTGAGGTACTTCATTTCATCTACAAAGTCAATACTGTTTCCATTAGTGTTGATGTCAAAATTCTGAAAAGATTGAAACGAGGAGACAAAAAGCATAGCTTTGGTTTTGCTACACTTAATATAAAGGTTATTTTCGTTTAACCAATTATTTATAGCACTCAATGCGTTATTGATACTACATTGTAAGATATTTATTGAACTACTCCTGTTTTATTTTGTAAATTTCCTGTTTGTAAGAATCGTACAAGGAAACCACGGTTGTAGTAAACTCAGAAGACTTTGGTAGCCAATGTGGAATGTGTCTTATTTTAGAATTTTCGCAGCAAGTTGCATCATCTTGTTGAGATCATAGCAAGATTCTCTTCCGGCATAGTTCTGAAAAGAGAAACTTTTTCAATATCTTTAAGAAACATCTCGGTGGCAACATTGCTTAGCTGCTGCCGTTTCTCATTTTTATGAACTAAGATTGTTTCTCACCATATCTATCAATTTCGACTATACGTTGATTTTATATTAGGAAAAAGCGGTTCAAATCTCAGGATTATATCATTATTTCATTGTCGCAGAAGCAGATTCAGCCCTTGTAGAAAGAGCAAGTGTTTTCACCTATTGGACCCATATCGACCACTTGTGACACCTGCGGTCTATAATCTAATAATACTCGTACACTAAGTCATTGCTGGCTAGGAACTAAAATCGTAGTGCTCTCGAATAAATGTACAAATTGCTGACAAATATTTTGAAAAATGTCACTTTTTCTTCAACAAAATCTCTCTAAGGATGTGTGAAATATTTATTGAGAATTTCAACTATCTACCTCAAGCCGTCCGGTCTCAATCGTGCTTTCAACAGACAACTAGAAAATGCATTCTTAAAATAGTTTTCAAAAGATTGCAGCATTTTGCCACCACTGTGCAGCACTGCACCCCATTCTAGCACAGGAATGACCGCCGAACAAGCATGTATTTGAAAAATACATGGAACGTATTTCCAAAATCTTCTATACTCATATCACGGAAGAATTTCAGATGGAAGAAATATGAAACTTTAATCTTAAATAGGAAAATACGTGATGTCACTCTGCGGCCAAACCTCCACCAAGAAAATGTATAACCAGCAATAGGTCTTCAGCAAGACTTTCAGAGCTGTTACCCGCATAACTCGGAGGGTTTTCAGAAAGTCACAATTTCCAATTTTTTACTCCACGCCCTAGGACATTTTCCTTCCCTGTATTCGAAACAAATCATCCGCCACCGACTATGTACATATATATAGGGTGGCGCATAAGTAACGCCATTTGATCAGTGAATAGATTTTTGGTTTAAGTCGTTTTTTTCGTCTCTTTACAGAATTAACTAAATAATACTTGAGAAATTTGTGATGGAAAGACTCAGTACAGACCGAAGAATCTAAGTCGTTCAATTTTACTTTGAAAGTCAGCATTCGATTATTCAGATCGTATCGATATTTCTTTCATGTTCGAAATGCTCCTAGCGCTCCAACAATTGACCGATTGGTTCAGCGTTTTTTGCAACAAAGGGCTGTCTGTGATCTTCCACGTGCTGGAAGACCTCGTGCAGTTCGAAATGAGAATGAAAATGATATTTTAATCTCTAAAAGTATAGTACCCACTGTGATCTAGTCTTTGTCAAGAAAATCTATATACCTATATAGGTAATTTATACCCCCTAGAGAATGGCTTTCTGAAGTTGTGCCTTCCATGTTTTGAGAGGTTTTTAAGTAACGCTTTCAAATTTTCTATAATGTAACCGGCGACAATAATTAATTTTAAGTGGAATATTCTCCAGCGATCAAGTATGTACCTGCGGACAGTTCACACCGTTTGTCATCAAAATTCATCATCATTAGATTTGTGGAAATTTTCAGAGCAGAGAAATGTGAAACTTCAATTTCACTTGAGAAAATTCGTTTTGTCACCCTGTGACCAATTAAAGGTTTCTCCAAATTGGCAACTTTTTCAGAATTTGTTGGATAGTGTTCAGAGAGTCGCAGAATCCACGGGGGTTTAACGTGAGCTTCGCCGTGAAGGCTTTACCCAAAGTGAGCGGACACACTAGGCTTATTACAATGCGATTGCCAACGTCCCCCCTGGGGATAATAATGGATAAACTGGGATAAACTTGGACTATCTAGGAATAGGGGCTGACAATTTTTTTGCTACCACAATTGTCAGCCCTTTCTTCCGGCCAGAAAATTCCAAACTGATTATGCTAGTATGGAACATAATCTCCATTGGCGGAGGTGAGGCCTATCTTTTCAGAGAGTCTCAGTATTAGAATTTCTAATCCATGTTCATCGACAACATTTCGTTCCACTGTAGCATTCTTCACTTATTAAATGTCAGCAAATAATTAAAAAATTGAAAAGTTCTACTTAATTCATTTTCATTTATTTAATTTTCTTCAATTTTGCAGAAACAATTAAGACTTCGCTTTAAGTTCTCTGGAGACGATCTTATTCAAAATAGTGAATTTTTGTCTGTTATTAAGACAGTAGTTAGTTTTGCAATTCGAATTAGCCGTCTGCGAAAGCTAATTTCATATTCAAAAGTATTCCCTCTCTAGCCAATTACACAAAAACTGACAGGTTAAAGACATTTATTAAACATTCATATAGACGATGTATAAATATTGGAATTAATTAAATTTTAATTATCTGTATAGGAATTTGCGATAAAACTTTCTAACTAACAAAACTTCTATACGCAGGTGAAAACGTTTTGTGTAATTCATATTTCATGGCACAAACTTTTTGGGCTACAATTTCATTCCAATGATTCTCTGTGTTTCACAAAACTTTGCCGACATTTCGTTATAGTTCAGTTAAGATGAAAACGAATAACAATAACTAATTTACAGTCGGTTAAAATGGAAATTAGCCTAAAGTCTTTAGATAATGAGATGCCATAAAAAGTACACATTTTGAGTAAATTGAATGTTATGAAGACAAAGGAATTTATGCAAGCCTTAATTTCTCTTAAAGTGAAGGCTTCAATTTCTGTAAATCTAAAATTTTTATTTTATTTCCATAACTTTGAAATTGAACTTCTGTGGCCAATATTTTCTTGATGTAAAGGAAAATTACATTACTTTGGTAATTGAGAGATTTGTGTGGGAGATCATATATTGAACAATTTTTGGCAAACATTTCAAATCGCTCAGATTTAATTGATGTGAAAACCTCCGCTTATGTTCACTTCAAATTTTTAATGGAAAGTTTCTAATGTCTCGCCTTCTATTCGTATGCACTGTACAAATTTCAATTTCAATCTAGTCTGACTGTTGTTACACTTTTTTTAAGCTATTTTTAACGCGACAGGAAATTTTTGTTGATACACACAATTATCTTGTAGATTCCATTGCTGGGGAATGGGAAAGCCCCCCTTTTCTGGATAGGCTTCCTTAGCAGTTAGAGAACTATGATGAGCTACCATATACAGAATGGGGGTGATGTTTTATAGGAACACCGTCAAGTTTCCTTTATGTTATAAACAAAAAATAAATAAATAGCAAATCTTTATTTAATGAATAAATATCATTGCATTGCTAAGCAACTTAAATGAGTTGTTTTCGTTATTACAGGATGGGAAAATTCAAAATAATTTCACAAATGTAGTTACTTTTAAGTGCGGCGAAAGGGGAATAACAGCATATTAAATTAAATTGTGGAGTTGATGAAATGGAAGGATATAAATTTAAGACGCATAAACAGGACATATTTTATATGAATGATCAGTTTTTGGTCTAAATTTTTTTGATTTCCTCGATTAAAGTGTCTCTAACTTTACAAAATACTATAACCTATAAACCAACCTATAAATTACAAGAGCTCAAAATTTTGGTTTATGTTGTGATATGTCGTTAGATTGATTTCGCTATAGTTTTAGAATGATTGCATAGGTTTCAAGGCATTTAAACATATCGATTGCTACTTTGTAAAAAAAAAACAAACGTACAGTTGCAGTCAAAATAATAGTAGTGGAAGCTGATTTCGGAGGAAATTCTTATAAAGAAGTGAAAAATATTATAGGTTGCTCACCGGCAATGGTACGCAATGCAATAAAGTACTCTCCCGTTAGTGAGACACGTGGCCGTCCGCCAGTGTTATCAAAAGAAAAAAGTGTTTCGGTATAGTAAGGTACTCAAAACAAAACCCCTTTGTTGCCGCTACGGAAATAAAAGACAAATTTTGTGTGGAAGCGAGCGTGGAAACTATCCGCAGACGTCTTAGAGATGCAAGTTTGATAGCGCGAAGTCCAAGAAAAGTGCCACTGTTGACGAAAAAACATGTTATAAAGCGACTAAAATATGCTAAGGAGCATCTAAATTGGACCACTGAAAAATGGAGGAATATTTTGTAGACTGGCGAGTCTAAAATTGTTCTTTATAGCGGGAAAGGCTCATGAGCCTACGTCAGACCGCCTCCTAATTCAGAATATAACTCTAAATTTACGCTGAAAACGATTAAACATGGAGAATCTAGTGTTATGATATGGGCATGCTTTTCATACATAGGAGTTGGACCCATATACTGGATCAAAAACATCATGGATCGCCATCTATACGTAAAAATATTACAGGAAGTGATGCTGCCGTATGTTGCGGATGAAATGCCTTTGATATGGGCCTTTCAGCAGGACAATGATTCTAAGCACACAAGCCGTTTAGCAAAACAGTGGTTTGCAGAAAATAATACACTCGTATTGGAATGGCCAGCCCAGTCCCCAGATCTCAATCCTAGATACGGAATTGCTACTACATAATTGTACTATATAATTGTACTTCATAATCATGTACTTTCACTCAATCGCCACTCGAAAGTAAATCAATTAAAAAAAAAAAAAACTACATTTAAGAAAATTTAACTTCGTATAGCGTTAAAGATATGTTTAATACGATTAAATTTAAAGGAAGTTAATGTTATTAAATTTATCATATACGTACGAGTATTTACCTTCTTATAGACGTTGTTTTATAGTTTCAAGTGCTTTAAATTGTCTCTTAAATTACCATATTTCATTTTTGCAATTTATCAAAAGTTCCTGATTGAAATTGCCTCACTCCTTGGATGCTCTAAAACAACTATAATTTTTTTTCAAATTTTCCTTTTCTAATCAAACTTTGCCGAAAAAAAAAAAAACAAAAAACTAAAGTTATTTCTATAACTTCCATTATTTTTCCTGACAAAAACTCTGGAAACAGTTTCGTCGAGTGCAAGTAATTTTAGTTTAGTTCGTCGTCCTCACAAAAAAACCAAACTTTATTTTCATTTCACTTTTATTGCTACAAATTTCATTTCATACTTCTAAAACAGAATTTTCACACATTTCCCTTAAGCTCTGCTGTTTTCCACTAAGCTTCATGCATTTCCTGAGAACCCTGAAATCGTGGTAGTCGTGGTGTGTAAGTATTCTTTTAAACGAGTTTTATGATAGTCCCTGTTCAGGGCGATACGGCTGTAAGAGGAGGAAGTACTACCACCACCGCTGTTACCAACATGTGTAATCCCTTGAAAGTGTACGACGCTTCTTCTGCATTTCCGGTTGCAATATCAGGAAGTACTTTGGCACTTGTTTGTTGCATGTTATGTTGTTGTTTCTTTTCGTTTATGAGTTCTTTTTTACATGTTTTTGTTTTGCAGTCATTTGCACACATGTTGTCGTTTTTGTCGCCTCCTTTTTTTCCTTTACTGCTTATGCTTTCACTTCATACCCAGGGGTTTAGGGCGGCCCCTAACCGTCTCCAAGAGCGTGTGGCAAAGAACCAACTCAATGTATGTGCAAGTGTTGATACTTCAAAGAAATGTATAAAATACATATAAGAGAAATTTTTCAAATTTTTGTCGTTTGTGTGTCTGTCCGGCGACCACCCTTTTTACCTCTCACGAACAACAAAGACGATACTGAAATTGAACTTTATATTACATACGAGTATATCGTATTGTCCCTCGGTTCATTTTGCATGTTTGAACATTCTCCAGTATTTTATTCTTTTTTTTTAGTGATTTTTTTTTCGTGTTAAACTTGTATACGCTGGAAAGCTGGATTAAAAAATAAATACAAAAGATATGGTTAAAATAAATCTAAGGCGTTGTAGAGTAATAAATGGAGTTTATTTTTTAAAAATAACATCATCTAAATAGTGACCCTTTCTACGACTGCACTCCTCTAACCGCAAACGAAAATTATTGAAAACTTTCTTCAGTAATACTGGTGTAATGGCTGCCATTTCACCATGGATATTGTCCTTGAGCTGAACGATGTTTCTTGGAATATTACTGTAGACTTTGTGTTTGAGGTATCCCCACAAAAAAAAGTCAAGAGGCGTCAAGTCTGGACTACGTGGGGGCCATGGGATATCACCTCTTTTCGAAATCAGTCTGCCAGGGAACATCTGCTTCACCACCGCCATGGAGTCATTTGATGTGTGTCAGGTAGCTCCATTTTGTTGGAACCAAGTTCTGGAATTCACTATTCTTGAACTTTCAATTTCTGGAGCCAAAAATCCGTCCAACATCTCAACATAGCGTTCCGTATTAACCGTGACGTTTTGGCCCCGCGCATTTTCGAAGAAAAAAGGACCAATTATTCCTCTGCCAGAGATTGCTGCCCATACTGTTACTTTAAGACTATGCAATGGTTTCTGGTGTTTGATTTTAGGATTTTCACTGTTCCAGTAACGACAATTTTGACGGTTTACGAACCCATTCATAAGGAAATGAGCCTCGTCAGAGAAAAGGATATTGTCAAAATTCGAAAATCGATTAAGCATTTCATTAGCAAATGCGAGCCGTGCTATGAAGTCAGACTCTTTCAATTCTTGTGTTAATTGCAGCTTATTTGGATGCAGTTTAAGATCCAATGTTAAAATCCGTTGCAAACTTCGTCGCGATAATTGTAAGACAGACGATCTCTTGCGAGTCGACATTTGTGAATTTCCTCGTACTGACTCCATAACTCTCTCAACATTGTCTTCGGTCCTAGATGTTCTTGGGCGCCCATTTGCTTGTGGTTTAAATGTTGAACCGGTCTGTTCAAAACGCTTTACCCATATTTTAATTAAATTAGCACTCGGAGCTTCACTAATTCGCCGTAGTCCATATTCAGCACAATATAGTCGCCTAGTAGCAATATATGAACGAGAGTTCTCGTAAAATGCGCGACCCTTCCCGTCGAAGTGATTGATAGCGAATAAAACTCCATGAGCCCGCCAACCCAACGATGTAGGCGCCCGCCCACCCGCGCCTTTTCTACCCCGCAAAAAAAAGATGATGCAATATGCACGTTCTATTGCGCCACCCTGTGTAACATTGGAGTCAAGACGAAAATATGAATGTTCAAGTTACAAAACCAAATGTTGTTATTAATTTGAACTAATCCTTACTGTAGTAGTTCGATCAACTAAACACAGATGTTAAAATAATTCGAATAAGAATACATTTTTTGTAAATTTTTCCGATTTTACAAAAAGACTCGTCATGTAGACTATTTTTGGAACTTAATTCGCAAAATTGTAATATTTTCACCTGCAAAGCTTCAGCTTACGAGTACATTTCCAAATCGAAATACAAATATATGTTTTAAGACATGTTAGAACGAGATCACACATTCATAAGACTATATGAGATAATGAGATATGGATTTACGAGTTTGGCTTGCGTATCAGTCATCAAGCTTCGTATAGGCGTCTTCCAATTGGGACGAACCCGAAAATAATTTTGTCAAATTTGATCAAAAGTCAAGGCAATGTTGACCGTTTTATTTGATCATCGCAGTGTTGGGCACTCAGCAATCTTGCCGAAAGGTCAGACGATAAGTGAAGAATATTGTTTGGCCGTTATGCAACATTTGAGATAGCAGATTGGTCGAAAAAGATCAGATTTGCGGATAGAAACTCATGAATTTTTGAACAATAACGTATCATCGCACAAGGCCATCATTGTGAATGAATTTCTGGCCAAAAACTCAATAAATATCATTGAATACCTACCATATGCACCTGATATGGCACCGGCGCATTTTTTTTCTCTTTCCGAAACTTAAGTTAGCACTTCGAGGTAACCTCGGTTAATAGAAAATATTAAATATTGTTCGCAATGAGAACCTAAGCCTTTTCCTGAAAATTCGTTTGAAAAGTCCTGCAGTGATTGTATTATTTGTACTATGAATGCACCATTTTGGAAGGGTGGGGTCCACTTTGAAGACGACACAATTTAAATGAATAATAAATAAAGGATGTCCCAACAAGAACGCAAGATTTAAATCGAAGTGTCATTTTTTGACATTTGGGCAATTGTTATTGTTTGCTAGTAGAAAGTGCGAAGTTAGTAAACAACGCATTCTCATTGTGAAATTGTTTTACCAAAATGGTGAAAGTTTTGCGGCTACAGTTCGCAAATTGCGACCAATTTGGGGTCACAATAATGCTCCAAAAGAGTCAACTGTAAAGAGATTAATGGATAAATTCGCCAAAACTGGGTCTGTTAGTGATGTAAAGACAACAACGCACCTTCGACCAGGTCGATCGACAGAAAATGTCGCAGCTGTACGTGATGATGTCGCTCAAACTCGATCCACCTCAATTCGACACCGAGCTCAGCAAACTGGTGTCTCCAAATCCACTATGCAGCGAATTTTGATGAAAGATTTGCATTTTAATGCATACAAAGTTCAATTGACTCAGGAATTGAAGCCAGCTGACCATGGACAGCGAAAGGAGTTCGTTAACTGGGTATTGGATAGACAACACGAAAATGCTGATTTTGCCGATAAAATCATCTTCAGTGACGAGACTCATTTCCATCTTGATGGCTTCGTCAATAGGCAAAATTGTCGCATTTGGGGTGAGGAAAATCCTCGAGTGATTCACGAGAAGCAAATGCATCCTCAACGTGTCACTGTGTGATGTGGATTTTGGGCTGGAGGAATCATTGGACCTTTTTTTATGAAAATGAGGCTTGTCAAGCGCAAACAGTCAATGCTGTTCGGTATCGCGAAATGATAACCAGTTTTTTCGTGCCCAGAATTGAAGAAATGAATGTGGAGGGCATGTGGTTTCAACAAGACGGCGCCACATGTCATGCAGCCAGAGAAACAATTCAATTGCTGCATCAGTCATTTCCCGGTCTTGTTATTTCGCGTTTTGGAGACCAGAATTGGCCGTCTAGATCGTGCGATTTAACACCATTAGACAGTTTTTCTTTGGGGTTTTTTGAAGTCGATGGTTTACGCGAATAAGCCGACGACGACTCAAGTCTTAAAAGAGGAAATTGGATGCTGCATTAATAAAATACCGCAGCATTTATGCAAAACGGACGCAGCCACGGCGGCCATCTGCCCGATGTGTTGTTCCATGCATAACCTCATTCTGTCTACTTTACGATATAAATAAGTTTTACAAATTTTTTTTTTGAATATCTGTGTTTTATTTAAAATTTAAATCTTGCGTTCTTGTTGGGACACCCTTTATTTTATATTCCTGTATTTTTTGGACAGAAAGTAAATGCTCGAAAGATTTTGCTGTACTTACTTTTAGCACTATTTAGAATGGTCCACCTAAAACGCAACCCTATTGGATGAATTTACAGCAAAACCGATCCAGCCAGTCTATTTGTTTGGGGACGACATCAATTCAAATGTGTTACAGTCACACCGTTTTCATTATTTTCTCATGTTTCTAATAGGACAGATTCCTTGAATAACTTTTAATAATAAAATATTTTTGATTGTCCGCGAGATTTGAGATCCTGCTGCAGTGAATTTTATACTATTAACTCGTTTTAGTGCGATTACTCGACTAGTATTTGCATTTAATAGTCATTGGAAATTAGTTCTTTTCATCTCTTTCATTTTTTTCTGAATCTCTAGAATTATAATTTAACTACGGATTTCACTTCTCCATGTTCGCTTGTGTGTTCTTTTGCTTCTTTGAAATCTAAAAAATTAGCACGTTAAGTACAAATGCTTCAATTCTGCAGCGCGAAAACAGTTTGCATGAAAACAAAACGGAAGTATACACTTTTTTTAAAGCAAAAGCTATTTCCTTTTTTCTCTCCTCCTTCATCCTCTTCCATAAGTTCTGCTGACGCCACTACAACTGCTGCAACATTCAAGTATCTTTTTAGCCAGGGTCTGGGTTATTGTCTCGCTCACAGTTGTTACGTACAAGTCCGTCCTTTCGTCTGTTCACTTTTATACTCGTCTGGTTGTTAGACTGAATGTCTGGCTGGAGTTTCTAGTGCTGTTTATATGGAGTCATTTTAAGCGTTTCGTTCTTGTTTTCTTGTTTGCTTGTTTATTATTGGCAATTTATTTACGCGTGTCTTTTGGCATTATTTTATTATGTCTATACAGTTGGTTTTTCTTTTCTTTTACTTACCACATGACTACCCTTGGCTAGGAAGTTGCAATTTTTCAAATGTTGGCTCTTGTCCTTGGGGTTTTTTTTTTTGCAAATAACAGTTTTTATTTACACCTCGTAAAATAACAATTCCATTGCAAACAAAGTTGTAAGCAGTTCTTGTAGTTTACATGCTTTCATTTTCATCAATGCCATCATTTCAATTTATTTGATTACAGGACACTATAACTTTCTACTTGGCGGCGCATTGATGTGGTTGTGTAGGGTGTCTTGCTTTGGTCATCATGAAACTTGCCATTTTTTTTGCCAAGGAAAATGTTTTTTTTTTTATAAAATGCAAAAGAAATGTCGTTGTCTACCTTAGATTATAATCATTTCAAACTTCCAATTAATTATGAGAGGATTTAAAAGTAAACCAAGTATAGTAAATGCTTTAGTCACGAAAATATTTGCTATTGTGGGAAATAATCATGCTGGTTTGGTTGATTTTCTGAGAATATTGGCTAAGCTCAAATATAACCTGACAAATACAGGGTGTCTAATGTATGTTGCTATATTAGGAAACTCGAATAACTTTCTTTCTAATTCATATAATGTATTTTTTCTATATTCATTTGAGAAATTGTATACTTTATGAGACATTTTTAATGGTTTTCAAAATGATTGCATTTAAATCATTTCCACTCTTAGCGATGAATGTGCGAGGGTTGCGGAAGGGATTTTCTCAATCACTGTTCTGACGCATTTTTCTTAACCACCCAGATACATTGGTTTTGTTTTGTAAATTTCCTGTTGGAAATAATGCCACAAAATATAATCAGGTACAGTGTAAGGTTAGCAGACCTTAGCAGCGAATGGAATGTAAAGTTTCTTGAAATTAGCTGTGATATTTGGAATCATCGTTAAAGTGTAGCTCCGGTTTAGTGAGACTAAAAATGGAATGCGTGTAACCTCTTTCATACCTTCGCTCATGGGATGCAAAGGAATTTGTTTTTATATCGTACATCTTAATACGCGGTTATCCATTTTCCGATTTGAAAAGTAAAGTTTAATAAAGCACACATACAGCTATGATTTTGATGATTTTCATTATGATGCTCGGACCTTAACATTATGTTCGAAACACAGTGTCATTTAAATGACAGCCTCTGGATTGGCTGTAGCAGTGGATCCTTTTGAGGTAGTTTTCGGCCACTTTTTCGCACATTTCGTTCGGTTCCTCGGTGATAACTTGACGCACGTTGATTTTGAAATGCTCCAACGTTTGGAGATTATCCGTGTATATATGGACTTTGAAGTAGCCCCACAAAAAAAGGTTGACGGTGTCAAATCGCATGATCCTGGTGGCCAATTGTCATCGCCAAAACGAGAAGTCACACTTTCTGGAAACCTCTCATGCAATAAAGCCAAAATCGGTCGTATTGTATGGCTCGAAGCACCGTCTTATTGAAACCACATATCCTCCACTTGATAATTTTCAATTGCAAGATAAAAAAGGCGGTTATCATTCGGCCATTGCACTCTGAACTGAATTGAAATTCGGATTATGCGCCACACTTTCACTAGCGGCTGCGATGTTTTCGGCAGTGCGTACTTTGTGATGATACATGGGCTTGACCACGTATGTATCTTTCAAATTTCATTATAATCTTGTCAATTTCTTGTATAGTAGATCGATTACGACTGCCATAATCACCTCGTAATGCAAGAAAAGTGCCCACATTTAAATCACTACTTTTATAGTAAGTTTTAACTATTTTTATGCTTTCTTCGATTGTTAAACGATTCATATTCGTTAATGGCAAAGCTTGCACTGAATAAATAACACTTCAAATGATAGGTACTTAACAGCTGACAGCCTTGCCAGAGCGACGGTTTTAGAACCACTAATGGGATAGCCTTATAATTTGTAGCTGTGGCATTGATTACATTATTATTTTTTGTTTGAATAATTTTGAAATGCTACTATCTTATGTTTTATAAGCATTCTATAAAAAATGATCGGAAATTAGTCAAACACAAGATATTTATTATCCATTCAAGTTTACCGCATCGCCTCCAAAGTAGGCCTCTTTCGGAATAATATGTTTATGCCAACAAATAATCAAATCAGAACGCATTTATCGAAAAGAATTCTGTTTTATATCTTCTATCGGCTGGTGACGATTGTACGAAGTGGTATTTTGAGTTTTCAGAAGGTGATAAAGTTAGCCGGAACCATATCAGATGAACAGAATGTATGACTGTTCGAAATTCGTTCACAATTCCAGCTTCGTAAGATATTGTGTTATCGCAGTGCAAAATACACGAATTTTTTCCCCGACTTGTTTTTACGATTTTGCTGCCTCAAATGCCGCCTTACACTTAGATAATATTTCTTATTTACTGGTTGATCTTCTGTTAACGCAGTGCAAAATACGCGAATTTATTTTCCAAATATTTATTTTGCCAATTTGCTGCCTCAAATGGCGCCTTACACTCAGATAATATTCCTTATTTACTGGTTGATTTCCTGTCACTAACTCCGATTGCACACAGCCGCGATAATCAGAGATAACAGTCAATATTATTTTGATTTAGATTTTTAATTTTCGACTGAGTTGAAAGGTTTAATGAATGTGAGATCGAAATTGACTCGTTCCAGAATAAAGAATATTTAGGTGTTTCGAAACTAGTCGAGCGGTAAAGTTTTTCATTTCCGAAGAATGGTGCAAAATAGTACGAATTATTCCTGAATTGATTGCGTTTGATGAATGTGAGATCGAAATTGACTCGTTCCAGAATAAAGAATATTTAGGTGTTTCGAAGCTAGTCGAGCGGTAAACTTTTTCATTTCCAAAGAATTGTGTAAAATAGTACGAATTTTTTCCTGAGACACAGAAAGTTTAGCGTTATTATTTCCCAAACGTAAGCAATGATTTTTAGTCATTGTTTCTTTCCCTCTTTTTCACGCAAACTTCAGTTAAAGTTATTAATGGTTGAAGAGAGCGAGGCAAAACTTTCACGACATCTCGACCATTTTGGAATGTACTGAACCGCTCATACGCAGGTGTTGTTGGGTAAGGTCGATTCAGTGTAAGCCAGTCTTCTATAACATTTTTCGGGATTCGGCGTAGGAAATTGATTTTTCGATGTAAAATTTGGCACTAATTTGTTGTTCGCTATTTTTATCAATTATAAAAATTGATATGAATTGATAAAATTTAGCTTTGTAAAAAGTCTAAATGACAGATCGCACTCAAAATTCGCATTGGTATAGAGGGCTGTTGTCCCAACTTATCGGCATTAAGAATTTTGAAAGTATCTTTAGTGGGTTTTTGAAATTATCAGTTTTAAAATTGTATACTTTTATGTTATTATATTATCATGGATTTACATTTTTATATTATTGCATATTTTCTATATTTTTTATGAACTTTAAGTTTTATATATTATCATACGAAAATGTGATCGACCGTGGCATAACGATTACAGCATGCGACTATCATGAATAGTGGGTTCGAACCCCAATACAATCGTCTATCATTTGTTTGAGCAGCAGTCACCGACAGGTCTAGTAAATGATCAGAACAGAATATCAGTTTAAATATTCTGTTTCCCTATTTTTTAGTATTTACATATTTTTATATTTTAAAAACTCGAAATTTGTATAAATGTGCAAATCTATATATTGAGTAAAATCGGAACTTTTCCCGTTTTTTTTTTGTCGCGTGAACTTCATCCTTTATAGCTTGAGTGATTGACTTACGCACATTCTTATTTCTTGTCCTGGCATCAAAACATTTGTTACAATTCCCATAATTTGCTTACAAAGTTCCAACATTCCCCATCTGCCATAAATCATCTGTCTCTTGGGGTGATATCTCAGATGTTTCTATTTGCTGCAGGTAAATATCGTATAAAGCTTGTTTGCCATTGACTCCAAAGCGTTTTATTTGCGATGCCATCCATTGTTTATTTTAGCGATGTCATTGATCGTTTAAGTAATTTATCTTTAGTTTAGCAATTGCGATTGCTTCAATAAGTTTCTTGTTGCTGCTTAAACTTATTAAAAAGTTTGTTTTTCTACTATTTGATTTCATATTTTTGTGCTACCTTAAATGTTATTTATTCACTTTATGCTTTTATTCTGTTTTGCTAATTATTTATTATACTTTTTTCTTCTCTTTGCAGGTATGTTTGTTTATTCACGTGGAAAAACTTTTTTGCTTTAATTTATTAAAACTTTGACGTCTTTATAAGGAAAATTTGGGGTAAGCAGGCAGTGTTGCCAATATTTCTAGAAAAATTTAAGGTAATTTGAATGCTTTTCTGAATCGCAGGTTTGCAAAAAAATATTTGTTTCGTCGGCATAGCAGCAATACAGCTGCTTTTTCAGCACGGTGGTATGCTGTTTCTTGTGCAACCTTTAATTTTAGCGTGGCCAGATATCTCTTTGAATACTTATTCCGCTTTTAATAATAGCCACGTGTCCTTAATTTGCATAAAGTACGAATTTTGTTTTTGTCTGTCCACCAATGTCATTGTTTTTCAATAACTTAACACCCGGCCTCTGCAGAAAGGGGTGTTTTAAAATGTTTCCTGTTTTGGGCAAACTTTCATTTCATAATGATCAATGAGCGTTGATGTCCCTTTGTTTCTCTTTGCTAATACTTCATCTGCTCATGGTCAACTTTTCGACATGATTTCGCAAAAATGTATTAAAAGTTGCAAATTTCACTGTGGCAGTCAATCTAACTACTTTGTGCACTTCAGCTGCTTCCGTTTCAAAGTTGTGCCAGCCAGCCAGCCGGCCAGATGTCATTTTCGTGCAACAATGTTGCTGGTCAAGCTCTCTCTCTCTCTAAACAATCAACCCCAAATACACATGATTTCAAACAACTTTAGGTTTTTTTTTTTTGCGGCATATGCTTGGCTTTGTTTATGTTACTGTACGAAAGCCCCCATAATTTGTGTTATACTGCTGTGCGAGAAGCGGATGCTCGTCGTGCAAGGAGGGTAATGTGAACATTTCCACTGTATAAAGCCAATTAGTATTAGCGATCAGTTGTCGGAGATGTTTTTAATATTGCATTCTGCTTTTTTTTTGTTTCTTCTCATTTCGCAAAATATTCGCTACAAATTATTTTTGCTTCCTAATATCCTGTGTCTTTACATCCTTGTCAATTTTTCGTTGTGACATCTGCATTAGTTATTTTGGTTGCAGCTAAAACAAATCGAAAAAAAAACACTAACAAATGTAATTTAAATCCATTTCACTTTTTGCTTTCCATCATGAAAATTCCATTCAAAATTTGTAAAAAAGTAAATAAACTTAAAAGAGATACCATGAATTTATAACGAAATGTCAAGAGAAAAGGCGAAAACTATCATGGATTTTATCCTGACAAAACTCCATTTTTCAATTCCATTTGTTTGTCAGTTTCTACAACAGCCTTACAGTACGATGGGTAGCAAACTTAGTCCGTTATAAAGTTTGCACGGCAACCACCAAGTTTTAGGGCATATTTAAAGCAAAAAGACACCATTCTTAGTTTACAGAAGGAAATGTTTATCTATCTACATCATGATCTGTTTATTTACATCTGTTTTCTTTTTATTAGATCCTGAACGGTCTTCAATTTGGATTCTTATATATTTTATTATTTCACCACATCTCACGAACTACAGTGGACATGATGCAATAGCACTTCTGTGTTTATTCATTAGCATAAATTCATATTTCGCTCTACAAATAGTTTCAATAAAAACTCCCTTTCACAACCTTACAAAGGAATTTATTTTCTATTGGGGTTTTTTCAATATCTATATAATCTAATAATTTAATAAATAAAATCTATATAACAGAATATTTGAGCTTTCTAGTACGAGTATTATAGCCGAAATTAGCTCCTTAGCTGTAGAGAAGTTTTCTCCTTTATGTTGACAGAAAATAAGTGATAAAAAAATCCATATTAAAAAACGCATTACTTAACACCTATGAAACTAAAGCTGATTAGGTCAATTTTGGAAATTACAGCCATTTTTATATCTGCATTTCTTACCTTGAAATTTGAGTGTCCTGTTGCTGCTCTTGGGGGGAAAACGAGAAAGGTGGCAAAAAGAAAAGCTAAAAACAATTCCTCCGTATATTTAGATGCATACGAGTACAACTTTGTTTACAATGATATAGAAAACAAATTTGATATTTTGTTAATTTTATTTCTGACATTTTATTTATTACAATTCTATATTTATGCATGTAATGTAAATAGGAAGGACGTTTGTTATTCCACAAAAAAATTTGCCATTAAATGACGGAAGTCATCCCCCGAATATAGGGTATTTTTCAGAATATTTCAAAAAATTTTACTGTTTATTCATTATTTAATACCTTAAAGCTGATTTACACTTGAAAGTATGGTCCGCCTGCAACCTTCTGCACATTTCAAAGACCACGCTAAACTTTGCAGCGGTTAAATTCTAATTAAGTTTTTACATTTTAATTTTAAAACAGTCTTAGCTGTTTCATAATATACGAGAAAAGGCAGTTTTTATACGGCCTCATAAAGGGACAGTCCTAACTGTGGTCATAGTGATTGAAAAACACTCAAAATACGACCTCACTGCAAAGACGAGATTATTTTATAATTTATGTTTGACCCGACGGCGCTTTTTCACTCTGGCTTTTCTAAAGGTGCTCTGGATCGCAATCTATGATGAGAAGTATACCTAATTCGACTGGGACGAACTTTTATCCTTTGTGCAACTTTGTATTTATATATTATCTTTTCCTCCTTCACTTCAGTAGATATTCGTACACAATTGTAATCAATTTTAATACTATTTAAAATTTCCAAACACGTTCCTTTAATTCGTAGTACTTAGTAGTACAATTTTCCTGTTTTGAAAGGAAAGAAACCTTTGCATTTTCGCAACCATCACCAATGGATATGCGCCGATATGAAAATGTTGACCACAGTTGCGTGGTCGGCGTAGGCCGAACATATATCATCCTAGCAAAAAGATCGATCGATGGCTAGCATCCGATATTTAATAAATAATTTGCTTTATTTCAGTTACCATTGTCGGCTAGCTAACAACAGACAACCAACAATTGGTCGTCTGTATTGATTTTTATGGCTAAGAAATTTATAAGGAATTGGGCGTGGAGCTCAGTTTATTTATTTTAGAAACCACTGGCGATTGGTGAAACAACTTTTATGATATTCACATTCACAATACTAGGCAGTTTTTCATGCGTTGAGTAACATACTATATCCGCGTTCGTTTCTATGCACTAGACAACGTATTGTTGTTCTCTACACATACGCATCTTTACCTATATATATATGTATATAAAAGTTCCTATGCAATCACGTTACGTTAGAGATCGCCACCTATCGTAAACTAATTGTACCATTTTTTAAAATACTCGTATGTGATACAGCCTCATAGTATTTCTTTGCAATTGGATAAATAACGGAGGAAGCTACTTGGAGAGGACACAATCATATATTTTTTTATGAAAAAGATTAAAGGCAATGACTGGCACGAGACATCTATTACAAAATCAAGTGTTATATATTATTTTAAGAACTCTCGATGACATACAGATAACATCATGCTAATGTATGTCAATACTGAAGTGTGTGCAGCGCTTTGTAAGTTTCGATTTTATAATTTTTTTTTGTTTCTTAAATCAAGGATATTCTCTCTCTGAAATTCTAGACATATCATTGGCGTTAATCAGCATGGTGTTAGAAGCAAATACGTTGCAGATTTTTTTAATGATAAAATCATAGTCGCAAAAGCGAATAATGAGCCGCCGCCGGTATTGAATGGACTACTCCTGATGTCTCCACCTGTGCAGAACAGCTTTCTACATCTTAGCTGCTATTTTACGATCTGTACAACTTCACATTCTATATAGGGTGTTCATATCTTTCACACCGATGACATTTCCGCTGTTCATGTATTTGAGCGATATTTTCACAATGTTGTCTCCAGTGAAGTGCTTGGCTCTCTGTTTTGTTCCCCCTTCTGGTTGCCATCATGTTACTGTAGCAAAAAGAATTTGCATTTTTCTTCGATTTTGTTGTTGTTGTTGCTGTTGCTGTTTTTTAGCCAAGTTATAAAACAAACGTCACCAATATTAAAAGACAGAGTTGTTGGTTGTCTGGTTGGTTGTTGCATGATTTTCGTTGTTCGCTTTAGCTTGGTTGGTTGGACAAAATGCACTTTATCATTTCGAACTAATCTTGCATAGAAAACGAGCTTCATTCAACTGAACTGACTGCGAAATATCCAAAGCACGAAAAAAAAAAAATAAAAATGAAAAAAAAACCTTAAGGCAAAAGTCATATAAATCTACGATTTGGGGATATGGCTCCCAAGAGACGTCGGGGGAAAGCAAGCGAGAGAGAGAGATGGGCCACTAGATGGTGGTAATGGTGGTAAATACAAAATACTTTCACAGTCCGTAAAAGTAATGCTAAATTATACCCCTGATGTGGTGTTGGATATTCATAAAACAAAGTAACAAAAAACCCAAAATAATTCACAATCCTCGCTCTAATGATGACGATGATGACCATCATCATCATCATCACCATCGTCATCGTCATCATCATGATTATGATGACGATGGCGTTGGAGCTCTTCAGGATGTTGATGAAACTTTAGTGCAATACAAGAAAATATATTTATCATTTCCATACAAAATTTATATGGTGCGATGGTGTGGTTGGATTTTCATGTGCATTGGCTAGATTAGTTGCTGCTGCTTCTGCTGGCTGGTGTGCTGTTGGCGTTTCTGGCTGGTGAATTACTCAACCCGCAAACGGTCAATCTTTCTTTTTCCCCACTCACTGTTGCCAGTGGCAGTCATATGATGGCAGAATAGCAAAAAACCAACTCCCGTCTCGTTCCAAAGTTGGCCAAGAATTGTAAATGTCTTTGGCAGTAATGTGGGTGGGTGTTTGGTTTATGGACTATGTTGGAGGGTTTCTGTTTTTGCATCACTTCTCTATAAAAACCATTGCAATTTATGTAGATTTATCTTTTTAACTATGGAAATTTAAATTCATATTTCTATCCATTTGTTTGGTGTTATAGTTTTTGCATTTTTTTTGTTAGTTGTTGCTGCGCTCATCAGTTGTAACGAGGCGGGTAATAAATGCTGGCATACCGTTTGAAGATCTACTGTTTATTGTATAGGGTGGCGCATACGTAACGTTAACGGCGACTATATTGAATGCGTTCTTGTGCATCATTTGGTTTTAACTCGTGAACCAATTGCATCATATGGGAAAGATGTAACATACGAGTATGTAAAATTCTTTGCAAAGACCGTCTAGAAATCTCTAACTGCTGAGAACGTCGCCTGGTGGAAGTTTTGGGGGTTTCCTCAATATTTGCTTGCACTCGAGCAATGGTCACTTGATTTTGAACTGCACGAGGTCTTCCAGCACGCGGAAGATCACAGACAGCCCCTTGTTGCCCAAAACGCTGAACCAATCGGTAAAGTGTTGGAGCGCTAGGAGCATTTCGAACATAAATTAAATTAAATAAAGAAATTTCGATACGATCTGAACAATCGAATACTGACTTTCAAAGTAAAATTGAACAACTTTGGTTCCTTATTCTGTGCTAATCCTTTCCATCATAAATTTGTAGAGTATTATTTTATTAATTCTGTGAAGAGACGAAAAAACGACTTAAACAAAAAAACTATTCACTGATCAGATTTTAACGTTCTTTATGCGCCACCCTATAGTACGGGAAAGTAGCTTATTTGGGAATGTGTAACCAGGCTTACTATATGAAAGTTTTAGAATTAAGCAGCAAAATGGAGAAATTCTCAATGGAATGACTTTCATTGCTTCCAAAAATTAAAGATTCACAGTAACAGTTTTCCATGTACTTGGATGTCGTTTTAAAGAATTTTTGCCATAGTTAAACATTTTAAAATATTTTATATTCATAATATGATGTTCATTAGAACATCACATTTTCGTTACTAGAAAACCACTGCTTAGAAAAATTTCAAAAACAGTGGTTATCAATAAGTTTTGGACGACCAATTTCTGAACTTTCAACTACTTTTTAATATGTTTTATAATTCTAAAACTATGTACGAGCATTCGTTAGAGTGAATCACATATGCACAAATAAACTAAAGGCATTGCCAAATCAGCTGGGTTCCGTTTAGACCAAAACTCGCTTACTTCTATTCCTACTGAGCACGACTCTTTGTCGCACCGGGTTAGTATAGGTGAGAATCCTGCTTAATTAAAACAAAAGTTTGTTAAATTTTTCGGCTAACTGCTGCCCCTCGGTTAAATATAAATTCATCCAACTTTGCCGCTGTATCCATTGATTTTCGGCATGGGATAGAGTTTTGATGAAAGAATACTGTTTTCTTCGCCATTTGTAGATTTTCCTTGATGTTGTGTTTCAAACAATCAAAAAGTTTCATATAATATTGGCTGTTCTTCTTCCATCAAGATAATCGATGAACGGAATGCCAAGCGCCGGTTAAAATAGGAAAGATAGGACTTTACCGCTTGTCTATCACATCCTTCCCACTCACCGAAATGGCGATTTAGATGCGTGAGAAAAATCCTTCAAAAATTGTTTTCAAATTGTTGCAAACAGAGCTCCGAAACACTAGCAAATTGATGTTTCTACTCTACTGTTAGCAAATGTGGTATCCATTTAAAATCATCCAATTTATGCCAAAATTTTCATGCAGGATAGTGAATGCAGTGCCTTTTGATATTTTTAGGACAGCTAGGTATGTCTGGCAACTTCACTTCCTTATAGAGAATAGTTCCCAATATTGTTATTCTTTCTACTCTAATCGTCTATGTTTCCACTGCGTTCAGCATCATTGATGCCCAACAACAGATAGTTGTTTTCGATTGAGAAGAGTTATCATAGCGTTAAGCCATTGCTTAATTTAAACGGCATTTCTCCCAATGAAAAACTGATCCAGAGTACGCATTTATCCTCCCATGAGTAACCACCCATGAGAAACGATCGCTTACACTGTCGTAGGAAGTGAGGAGGAGCATCAAAACATTTCACAATATCCGTGGGAAATGAGTATCCTGAGAGAATAAAACCCAGCGTCGCGTGTAATTACTCTTGATGGCTACACATTTCTTATGAACAATTTGCAAATTTACATATAACTCACAGCCTATAGGTAACTCATGGGCGGCTCATGCTCAATTTTCTAACAAATTGCAAAATTAGGGAAATATTAATAGTGTTATATTTAGGTTAGTTTACCTAATTAATTTACTCAATTTAATTAAGTTCCTCGAATTTCCAAATAGAACAGTACACACTTTTTTTATGTGTGTACTGCTCTTTTGGAAACTTTTAAGTTTAAAAATTTTGGAACATTCCTCAATTTTATTTTCACGTAATCTAACATCGCTAATAATCTATAGTTATGGAAAATTTTTCGAAGATATTAAACAAAGATCTTGTCTTTAGATTTAAAAATGTTCAAGAAGTTTGAGGAAAAGTTCTCAACTTTTTCTTCAGGTTTGTTATCCGTGCTAATAATCGCAATTACGGAAAAAATGTGAAGGATATTAATAGCAAACAATGTCCTTGAGAGCTCAACAAATATTGTCACTTCATATAGATGGTAAATTAAAAAAAATTAAAGTTAAGGGGAAAGTTAAAGGAATTTGCGATTTCATATTTAAGTATGTTCACTGCACGTACACTGTGTAATTGTAAAGAAAATACAAGGACAGTTGAAGTAATTAAATCAATTGCCAACGATGGCAGAGATTCGCAACCACTAAGCCAAAACGAGATAAGAATGGCAGTATTATGGCTTAAAAAGCAAAGCTACGAATTCTGAGGGTGAGTCAGGGCAGAAAATGAGCAAACAACATTGTCTAAAATCGATTTGCCTCTTCGAATGCATACCCAATGATTTGAATATTAGAGTACTATACACTTTATTCAAAAAAGCGTTTTAATCCCGTGTAATTTTACATATATTGCGGTATCAGCCGTTTGCCTTTGGTAACTGAAGTCTTGCCATGTATGCTATTTAAAAGACTAAAGTTTGTTCTATTTGACCTGATGGGATCTTATAAGTCTAGCTTTAGAGTTGTTAAATCTGTAGCAGACTTGATATTCATGCTACGACAATTCCTGAAGAAAACTCAGCTGAATCCGATTGACACACACCACCCTTTCATAGACTATAAAAAGGAAGCTGATGTATTCTCTATAGCGTTTTATGAAAGTTAACATTTTCTTTATTAGGAATATGCGGCAGTACTGGAACTTTGTACTATCTAACTATACCTTTCTCTTTTGAAAGTGTTAACCAACCGTTTAACTTCTAATTTAATATATCTCGAAATGAAGCGTCTAATCGCAAATATAGCTTCATTTTTCGAAGTTGGATAATCATCTAATTTCACCTAATGCCTAATGAAAAATATTGAAAAATATTAAAAATGCCATTAACTTGGAAACGCAGCTCCCAGTTATAAAAATTAAGCAATTTTTTAATTCCCGCAAAGAAAAATCGCTAAAATTAAAATAGACTAAATATCGTGTTAGTGAAATGGTTCTCCAAATTCCTGAGGAAATAACAAAAAAAAAAAAACAAAAAAAAAATAACAATTTGAAAAATCTTGATTGATTGATTTTTCAAACTTGAAATTTAAGCAAGATGGCTGTAACTCGCAAACTCAGAAACCAGCGAGAGAGCATCCAAAAAAGAGAGCATCATGTCTACTTCCTGAAATACTGAAATGTTTGAAATTTAGACCCATATCTATGCATTTAATATGGGCTTTTCATATGTTGGATGTTGTTCTCTTATGCTGACTTTTCAGTACTTCAGAAGTAATGAATATGTGATTTAGTGACGAATAAATCTCTATTCTCAACCCGATATTTATTGAGGGCAAAAAATTTATAACTTTTTGAAAATGACATCTGCAGAAAAGAGCACAAAGTCTTGCCGAAAGTGTGATATATTTTGCAGAATTCGTCATAAAAGTGTGCTTTTAATGCAAAAAACATATTCCAACAATGTGGAAATTACTTTATATTTCAGCCATTCTGCCAAATCTGCTTATTTTCATAAGAAAATATACTCCAACAACATTTTTTTCTGAAATATTTTTCTTAAAATTATTTTAAAATTTATTATCATCATTACCATACCTTACCCTCACTAAAAAATTGGTTGGTTTTACCACCTCATTGTCTGCCGCTGGCGGGCAACATGCCTCCTCGCTATGTGCCATCGTTGATATTCACTTTTGTGGCAGTAAAGTGACGTGTTGCAATTTACTTTGATGAGGTAGATTTGTTTATTTCTATGCAACAATTTTTTGTTTTCTCTCCTTTTTTTCTTATGGTGGTGCCAAAGACTGGGGAGAAAAAAACATTGAGTGAATAAATTCACAGATTTGTTGGGTTAGCAAAATGCATAAAAATTATTTCGATTAGAAATATAGATGGACGCTATAATGCAAATGCGTAACAATAGAAAGCGAATAGGAAAGAAAAGCAACCAAATAAACTGACATTTGATAAAAAGAAAAAAAAACTTGACTAAATATACAAGTAATTGGCATAATTTATTGTAAGGTTGTAGTACTCGTACTTGCTGCTGTTGCTGTTGGATATTTGAAGCTACAATGTTTTGTAAAATACCATCTTGTTGGAAGTGGGGCGCACTATTTATTGTTAGTCATCTGTCCAAACGTCCAGTCCATTGTGGTAAATCCTATCCGCCTCCTGTGGGTTTGTCTGCAAATTTTGTTAGTTTACAATTTCTTTGAATGGAAAAAGTTTTTTTTTTCCATTCATTTGATACTTTTTTTTTTCTTCTGTCCATATTTGATTTTTCCTTCGATGCTGCATTGTTACATGTGAAGGGAGTAAACTGAAAAGTAACAAAGTTTAATCTATGGGCTATTTAGGATTGCATTTTTTCTTTTATATTCATCCAAAAGTTGCTCGGTTAGTTGTTTGTTGTAAACATTTTGTTCATTATTACTTTTATTACTAACTATTAAGATAGCAGTAGTAGTTGTATCAGTAGTTGTTAGGAAAAATGTTATTAAAAAGTTTAAAGTAATCGCTCGTATTATTGATAGCAATTTATATAGGAAATTGTAGTAGTTTTTGTAAGCTTTACAAATTTATAGTTGCGAAAAGTTATTTAAAAAATGTTTAAGATTTCATTGTGGCTTTAAAGACCGAATGGAGGTTATAATCGATGGCGAGGTTATAAGGATGACGCAATTGATAGCTATCGTCATGAAGATTAATGTTGATTTGAAGTAACTCTGTAGTTATTTAATAATAGAAACTCACTTTTCCACTGAGATAATACCAAATATACAATTACTCCAAAATTGTTATGATTTTAGTTTTGTTTTAAGGTACTTTTGAATAAAAAATTACATTTCATTGAAAATACCTTAAGTCTTTTAGTCAAATTTCGATATTTTTGTGCATTGTACAGGGTGTCCGTCGGGAAGGTATACTACTTTATAATTTTTATTAAATGAAAGAAATAGGATCTTATATTGATAAATGTTTTATTTAATGTCGGAAATTGTGTATGGAATTCAATATCAGACAAATGTCCGCCTCTGTTAGCCTCACAAATGCGAGCTATTTTGAGCACATTTTTCATTACATTCTCAAACATTTCACGTGGTATTTCATTAATTTCATCACTAATATTTTGTTTGAGTTGCTCCAGCGTTTCTGGTTTTTTTGCATAAACCTTCCTTTTCCCCACAAAAATAAGTCCGGAGCAGTCAAATCAGGCGACTGTGGAGGCCAATCAACATCACCATTTCTTGAAATAACTTGTAGTGGAAAGAGGTCTCGCTGTAATTCTATTGTAATCCTGGCTTTATGCGATGTGGCACCGTCTTGTTGATACCACATGTTATCATATCGCAATAGCGCTCCCCATTGACAGTTACCGTTATGCCGTTTCCAGTTTCAAAGAAGTAGGGTCCAATGATTCCTCCTGACCAAATTTCACACCAAACTGTCACTTTTAATGGATGCAAAGGTATTCCATTGCCCAGAACCGACTATTCTGTTTATTCACATATCCATTCAAATGAAAATGTGCCCCGTCACTCATTATGATTTTTTTTTTTAATTTTTTTTTTTAATGAAAATCGTGGTTGTCATGGGCGAGCTGTAACATCCTATTGGCATATGTACGGCGGCGTAAATGGTCTTGTGGAAGAAGCTCTTGTGTCAACTGAATCTTAAATGGAAACAAATACAAATCCTTGTGCAAAATTGTGGCCAGAGGTTGATTGCTTGTTTTGAACACTTTCTTGAGCAGTAGTAATGTTTTCAGCCGATCTTGCAGTACGTTGTGATCCATGCTTGCCCCTATCAGCTACAGACCCTCTTTCTTCGAAATCATTCACCACACGATAAATAGTGCGTCTTGTTGGCACGATGGCAATAATCGATGATTGATTTTGATAAAATGTTTTAACTATTAAAACACGTTGGTTTATCTAATATTTTTCCATAATAAACTTGCCACTGTCTCTACTTCACGACTGCCGAATATGAACTGTCAAGACCAATGCTTACCAAAATGGCCGTAGTATACTCTCCCGACGGATACCCTGTATTACCCGTCGCTAGCTACTACTTTGTTCCCATCTTTGTGGCAAAGTTCAAATTGCGTCACAGCAAAACTGTAAATTTTTTGAGGCTATCTACGAATCTAGCCATTCCTTAATATCGTTTCAGCGTTTCCAAGTGGGTTTTAACGGGCTTGGCTACGTGAGGTCGAGCGCTGTCATGCTGAAGAATCACTTTGTCCTGCCTCTCTTCGTATTGTGGCCATTTCTCGCGCAGAGCTCGGCTCAATCATACTAATTGAAGTCGATACCCATCCCCAGTGATGGTTTCGCTTGGTTTCAATCGCTCATAATAAATAACACTGACCTGGTCCTAACAAATACAGACCATAATCTTCGCAGCGTGAATATTCGGCCGAGTTGACAACATAGAAGTATGACCAGGCAGCCCCCATGACTCCCTTTTCTTTGGATTGCTTTAATGAATCCATTTTTCAACACCCCTTACAATGCGATGTAGAAAGCCCTTCCTTTTTTATCGCTGAGGGTAGGTTTTAACGGGCTTGGCCACGTGAGGCCGAGCGTTGTCATGGTAAAGAACCACTTTTGTGTGCCTCTCCGCATATTTCGGGCATTTCTCGCGCAGAGTTAGGCCCAATCGTATTAATTGAAGTAGATGCGAATCCCCAATGATGGCTTCGTTTGGTTTCAACACCTCATAGTAAATAACACCGTCCTGGCTCCGCGAAATACAAAGCATAACCTTGGCAGCGTGAATATACGGCCTAGGCAACGACGTAGAAGCATGACCGGACGGCCCCCATGACTTTATTTTCTTTAGATTGCTGTAATGAATCCATTTTTCACCACCCGTTACCATACGATGTAGAAAGCCCTTTCTTTTTTTTATCGCTGAAGCAGTTGTTCACAGGCGAAAAAAACGATGCTCAACGTCTTCAACTCATAAGAAACCCAATTTTTTTGCTTTTGAATCGTTCCCAAAGCATGCGATCGCTTGGAAATGGCTTAGCGGGTAAACCGTAATACTGAATCAAACTCTACCTGCTCTTGACACGGATCCCCATCATGCAATACCGTCAACTCATTGTCTTCGAAGGTTTTTCGTCTTCCTTCACACGAACGGTCGTCAACAACAAAATCACCGTCTTCATAGCGGCGGAATCAATCTCGACACGTTGTTTCACTTAAAGCAGCATCTCTGTCAACGTTTTGAAACTCGTGATGAGCTTCGTCCACCGTTTTCTTCGATTGAAAGAGGAAAATCATTATTTGGCACAAAATCATAAATATTCATACAACCAAAGGAATATGACGTCAAAAGGAGATCACTATTGTGTCGGGGCGGTAGGTTTACCTTATGTCGAAGGTTGGCTCATGACATTCATTCAGGTTATGGCAGACTCGACTAGCACTTACAGCTGGCGCGCGCCATCTATTGGCAAACAGCGGGAACTTATTTGCGCACCTAATATAATTGTGGTAGATGCCAAAAATAATTTGATTTATTTGATCTCTTATGATTTCTGTTATCAAAATATTGTAATAAATTTTATTTCAATTTTCTATTGAATTGTTTTGTTTTTGTTTCGCTAAATATACATTTCGTTTTTATTTATTAGCTTATTTTTAGAGCATAACAACTCAATTTGCGAGTTTTTACGATTTTTTTCTACATAGAAGAGGATTTCTCTTACATTCCTTCAACAAAATCATATTTCTTATGTGGCTGTGCACCACAACAGCCAAATCCTCTGTCTGCTCGATATTTTTATAACTTTTTTATGTTGCACAAAAAAAGAAAAAAAAAAAACAAAAACGAGCGGTATAAAAACAAATAGAGCATATTTACCGCCACGTCTAATAACATTTACTATAGCTGGCTACCAGTACCCGCAATAAAATGAAAAACATGGACCATAAGTTTAAAGATCTCTTTCTCGTTCTGGCTCTGACAAAGATATAAAACGCAACAGAACAAAAGTTTATTATATGCATTAACTCTTTTTTTTTTTTCATTGACACCTTTAGACAATTTCACATGGCATTCTTCATCTCCTAAGGTAAGAAAGACACCAGGAGGAGGAAAAGGCACCCTGTTTATAGTTCTTTGACTGAAGGACAATGAGAATTTGCCGATTCCAACGAACTTAAATAGAAGCAAAAGATAGAAAACGTCAATATGTTTTTGTTAGCTTGATGTATATATTTTTATTTATTTATTTTTTGACAAAACACTTGCATTCAAAAGTTAGATATGCAGCCAACGTCCAACACATTTTCCAAAAAGTTTATTTTCTTTTCTCCTGCCATTTAATCATAAAATAGTCCAATTACCTTTTTGTTGCTACGAGTTTGTCACAGGTTGTAAATATTTAGTTTTCGTTTTATATTTCAGTTTATATTTTGACTCCAGCACAAGTCAAGCTCAAAAATGTCATTTGTTAGTAGCCAGTTGAAAAAAATTATTGCTTTGTCTCTTAGAAAAAAAGGTAGATTTGTACAGGTCCTTTGTATATTTTTGCTGTTTTTATTTACGTTTGTTTATTAGATTTCATCATTTTGCCCTAATAACACTTTTGCTACTCTCTTGGCAGTATCGCATATATATTACATTCATTTGAGAAAGGTTAATATAACGAAACTGAGACAGTTGACATGACTTTGACAAACCTTATTTTCTTGTAAGAAGAGTTTTATACATATATTTGCGTACGAAAATGTCAAGAGTTGACATATTTGGCATTTATCATCTGATGTTGTATGGCAGTGGTAGGATTAGAAACTTAATCATGAGTAGTAATTTTAATATACTCGTACTATAAGATGGCATCAACAAATCCTTGAACAAAGCTTGTAGTGATGTTAGTATTAAGAAAGCATTTGTTTGTTGTAAATATTAAGAATCAAGAAGGCCATTTCGTACAATTTATGTTATGACTTTCAGAGTAAAGCAGAATAAGTAGTGAGCACATTCGATTCGATGATTACAATTTCGATTAATGTAATGAAGATATGCAACCATTATTGGGTGGTTCGGAAAGTTCGTTCGGAAAAGAAAGCATTTATTTTAATCTATAGGTATTATATAATCTTCCCCCTTTTTTTTTAATAACTTCTTCCCCCCTCTCTGGGAGCTTTTTAATGTCTCTCTTATAAAACTCTCGTGGTTTTCTTGAAAAAAAGCGATCAATTCGATTTCTCAATTCCTCGTCGTTATGGAAATGCAAATCGTTCAAGTGATTGCTCAGACTACGAAATAGATGATAGTCGGAAGGGGCGAAGCCTAGGGCATACAGTGGGTGAGGTAAAACTTCCCGCCCAAGCTCTGACAGTTTCTGACGGGTCCGCAAGGCAGTATGAGACCTCGGTGAGTCAGTGTAAGGTACCCACACATCAAGGTTGCTCACAAATCCGAATGAACTTTTTCCGAACAACCCAATATAGAGCCCGACATATGTGATTTTATTTTTTGTTTTTTTATTGTGAAGAATGGTAAAACATTTAATTCTGCTTTTAGGCAGCACAGGGAAACAATATTTATGGCGCCGCAGGATAATTTACGATTTCTGCGATCAGCCTTGCTACAGACTAGCGTCGCATGGTAATTTGGAAAGAGTCAAATTTAGTATTTACGATGTCGAGAAATATTTCCTTACTTCTGACAAATATCATCTGTTGATTTTAACGATGTTGTGGTTTTCTCCACAACTGCTACACTTTGTGAGATAACATGGATTTTAGAAAGACCTGTACTAGATTAAAACGTTGTTTGTAATAAAACTACTAAAAATTCCTACTAAAATGCCATGAATGACATATGCGAGAGATTTTCATTTATATTCAGTTTGTCACTGTCACTTTGTTTTCAGAGTCACTGACAGACACCAGCTGTTTGATGACAATTCCGATCGACAGTTTGAGAAACTTTTACTAAATTTATCCGTTGTTATTAAGTGTTGTTCAGCACATTTAGACGGCTACCGTTTAAAGAAATCAATTTGTATATATTGGAGATACAACGCATAATTATAGGCACGATAGATGCGCGTACTAAGCATTGCGCCACTGTCGGCGATTTCACAGCCACAACGGCGACATTTCATGTGAACTTTGTAGAGCATATATTTTATAGAAATCCAAAATAAATTATTGTATACGATAATTTAGCACTTATTTTGGGAGCAAAATCTACGATTAATCTTTTTCTTTAATCCCTTTTTTATTAGTCCATCATTTCTCAAAACTACAACGATGGAATATATCAATCCAGCATTTGAAATCGCCGAATATACGAATATAAAATCAGTAGCCACCATTTGCCGCTATAACCAGAATTGGTCGGAATTAACGCTCGCCAAAATGCAATTATTATTAATTATTAAGCATTATTTATGAAATATCTCAAAAACTGGAGCTGGTTCAGGGAAACTGACACAGTTGTGTTTACCTACTATAGTTCGCAAATGCGGCATCCATCTTTCCTAGAGGTTTTTCTTCATACTCAATTGTTGGTATAAAATTAAAAGCGATCATATGTGATCGTGATTAAATTTATTGATCGGAAGATTCAGTGGATATCTCTCGAGAAAAACTCATTTATTTCATTCTGTAAGTAGCAAAGATTGTTCGATTTAGTCGTCCACCGAAGTGATGTCAAGTTTTTCCAGATTACACATTGAAATGTACGCCTTTGAGGATTTCAAGTGAAATTATCTTAAAGATACGTTGTGTAATATATGAGTGTAATTTCTCTAAGTGTATATACTAGAAAGATCATCATAACCACTCCCAGAACATTCAAGTATGATATATGTATGTAATCTCTTTCCCTCTTTATCTGTAAATAGGACTTTTCTATTATGTTTACGACAGTAAGATATGTTTGTTCCTCTCACTCCCATTATATAGTCTATTGTTCTCTTCTTTTCACTTGTTATGTAAATAAGAACATTCTAGAATTAAGTCTATGATATACAACGCTATTCTGTAAATATGTTTGTCTTTGTTGCACTCATTATGCAAATATGTGTTATCTCTGAAATATCGTAGCATTTTCTAGAATAAGTCATTTTAGTATAAATAGTGCAACTTTTGTACGTTTGAAGGAATTAATAAAGTTGACGTTGATGTGGAAATACGCTCCACGATACCAAAGTTGTACCTATATATTGATTGATTGATACAAATCCCTTATTAGTACATTTTTAGAAAGTGACATTTTAATATAATACATTATGTTATTTTCTTATTATATTTAACAAATATAATATCAATATTCTTATTGTTTTGCACCCCAGAAAATACTGTGATAGCGCAACTTGCTCATTTTTAAAACATCTCTATATATTGATTTTTGTCCCTTTAAGATTCAAAACTATATCCTGGATTCGGAAAAGCAATGTCCGATTCGATTCAGATTATTTTAGAACAACGGCGTAGATAGCTGAGACTGACAATCTTGGTCCATGTTTTGATTTAGCTTCCACTTAGCATAAACGATAATGAAAATACTAATAATGGTGTTTAGGGATATGTGCTTGATTTTTCGATAAAACTGATAAGAATTGGCCAGAAGCCGGAGCGTATTGTAAAGTGCTATATGTTTAGCTCATCCCAATACAAGTTTATCCAAACATCAAGAGCCGGAGCGCTATATATTTGTTCAAATAACCCCAATAATAGCGACAATCTGAAGCGTGTCAGGTAAATTATGCACATACGGCTTGAAGGACCATTTGCATGTGCATTTGTCTGATAGGCCAAGGCTCTCTTTAACAATATCTTATAATACATTCCATTGATACTTTTTTGCATTGCTGTTGATAATAGCAACAAAATCAATATGATTTTATGTCCTTGGAAATGCTAGTTCCATTACACTCTTCTCAAATCTATAAATTTGAATTATTCGGAAAGTTTTCTCATGTTCTTTGCAAACTGTCGTATTATTTAAATATTAATAATTATTGTTAATTATTATCGTTTATTTATACACATACCTATATAAATAAAAGAGGATTATACCAGTTGCTTGGGGGGGGGTAGTCTGTGAATAAATGGGGAGGAATGGTGCGGGCAAAATATGTTTTACTTTATTTGACTGTCGTAATTTCTATTACTAGACATGCCAGACTAAATGTAATAAACATTAATGACGGTTACTGTGGAATTTGTTCTGATGATGCAGTAGATGTAAAGAAAAAAGGGAGAGCGCTATAAGAATGAAGAAATTTAATTGAGTAGCTGGAAGTCACAATCATCGTAACAAAGTAATGGTTTCAACAGCCATATGGTTTTTAAAGAATAACAATATGTGAATGTTGATAACTATAATTTTGATAAGGTAAATGATTTTATTTTTGCTACGTAATCTATCTGTTATTCACTCTCTTCTTTTAAGTCCTAAAAACTGCATAATTTGTTCACAGAAACGCATCACTTCAAATAACCTTAAAGAAAACAAATAGGGGGGCGGCATTATCAAATACTATTAAAATGGAAATCAAACGGAAAATCATAGTAACAAATAGATATTACTACGGTCAGAGCGAGCATTTTGAGAACCAGCAAAAATTCATATTTACAAAATGTCGATTTTGAATTTCTTAAAGTTCTATGCAGATTCACGCGATAGCAGCACAAGCGCTTGAATTAATTCTGAGGCGTTTTGAATGAAAACAATAAGACTATTGGCGTCTTATGAATTATCAGTGGTGTGAGCTATATGTCGACATTGAATAGGTCACGTTATCCGAATAGACAAATGCGCTCCATAAGAGCGTTGGAATGATGGATAAGACTCCTACAGTGGGATCAGGCCATAGAAAGCCCACAACTTGGCTATGAGCTGTTAAAGTCCGACAGAACCTATGATCGGTTGTGGTCAGCATGTAAGATAGCCCAACAATAAGTTATTACAGAACAAATATTTAGTATTTTTTAAGGAGATTGAGATTTTGGGATATTTTTATATTATTGTTTCAAGTTTTTATTGTAACTGGCGGCAAAGTGTTGGTTCGTTTTCAACAACAATAATTGTTTGTGTACAAACAAATGTACACTAAATTGGCGTGAGACCAGTAGACATTTCCAAATTGAAGATATTTTTAAGCATTTTGTTGAACTAACACTCAGTTCAGTAATAACCCATAAGTATGGCAAGCTTCGGACTGCGAGTCAAGTCCACCTTCAGATCCCTTTGTGACTGAATCTGTGCTATTCTATTTACGAGTACAAACATATTATGAATATCCGAATTATATTCCAACCGAAAAGGTCCAGCACAGATTCATTGAACATTTTTCCATTAAACCAATCAAGATTGGCAGTGGAGGATTGGATTGGTTTTCCCCAGTTTTTTTTTTAATCAATAATATACAAGATATCTTCTCATATTGAAAATTAAAAGCTTTTTATCATTGATATCCAAAATATAAAAATTGGCTAAATTAATTGCAACTTCATTAAGGTAAAAGGTAAAAACCGCTGGTATAACAATTTAAAATTTCTATCACTCCTTCCTAGACTTTCTTCATTATATACGTGGTATGCTGGAAATGGCAGTCGGGCATCTTTTAACAGTCATTTTGGTTTATGACCGCAGAGATATGTTAGCATTCTTTTTATGCATACAGTCGCATTCTGCTCATCTGAGCATATAATGCCAGTATGGAGTTCTTTTTGTTTTTTGCTAGTCTTTATGATAAGTTTTTATGACTCTCCCACATAAAAATATGTGGCTGTCTGTCGGTCTACTAATTGAATTAGTTTTTATGCATTTTTTTCTTTGGAAAGTAAAGAAAAAGAAAAAGCAGTAGCGAAAATTGCAGAAAACGAGAACTTACAAAAAATGTACACTTTCCATGAATTACTAAATTGCTTTAATGTTCTCATTCATGGAAAGTGTAAATTAAAATATTTGAAATAAATATTTGATTCTAATGGATTGTTGAAGATTGCCACTAGTTTAAATTCTGTTTTCATAGATTTTATATGAGCTTGAAGGAGTTAACTCTGGTAAGAAGAAGTTTCTGGAGCAGTTATGGGATTGAATTCACTTTCGGTTCAGGTGCGATTTTTCCTTCATAAAGTCTTGTTTCGATCAAATTGTTTTTTTTTTTTAAGTTCTCTCTTTCTGCTTGTAAGTACACAGATTAGAGTCGAATTAATATAGGGTTCTTTGGAAAGTTCGTTCGGTTCTTAAAAGAAATATATTTAAAAATGTATATACAACAAAACAATTACTTTAATCTGTTACATAATCTCCCCCTTTTTTTTAATAACTTCTTCCTCTCTGGGCGCGTTTTTAATCCCTCTCTTATAAAACTCGCGTAATTTTTCTGAAAAAAAGCGTTCAGTTCGATTTTTCACTTCCTCGTCGTTATGGAAATTGAAATCCTTTAAGTGGTTGCTCAGACTGCGAAAAAAGTGATAGTCGGACGGGGCGAGGTTTGAGGAGTACAGTAAAACTTTCCACGCAAGCTCTGACAGTTTCAGATGCATCTGTAAGGCAGAGAGAGCAGGAGAGAGAGAGTGAGGTACCCACACATCGAGGTTACTCACAAATCCGAGCTCTTTATAACCCCGCGAACGGTTGAGACTGGTTGTTTGATTATTTCATGTATTTCCCTAACTGTTGCATGGGGATTAACAATAATTAAATCTCTCACCTTCTCGGAAGCAATATTTTTTGGCGTCCTGATCTGGAAGCGTCCGTGATGGGGAAGTCGCCGTAGAAAATCTTTTAAACCATTTATGATAAATTCTTTAATTTGGTCCGTTTTCTTCATAAACAGACTTAATTTTTCGACTGGCTTCAGCATCCGTTTTTCCTTTTCGGAAATAATACAGCATAATATGCCTAAAATGCTCTATTTCGCTATTTTTTCTACTTTTTAAAACTTTTTTTTAAATCGCTATAACCACTTGCGACTAGAATGAGAACACAAGTAAACAATAGCAAACAGTTAAGAGAAGGGGTGGAGGGAAGTTATGATAGTGTTTGAAGGAACTGTACGTCATGAAAAGTGACGTATGGTGAACTAACGAATTACCCAAACGAACTTTCCAAACAACCCAACAGAAATCTTTTATTGTGACTAGCTTTTTTGGTCCACGCCCTCGAGAGTACATAGCAAAGGTAGCACGGTTCCGTTTAAATTCAGGTATCTATGATTTAATGATTGGAAACGGATTTGCGAAGTGGCCACCAGCTTATTATTTGGCTTTCGAACATTACTTGATTGTTTTTTTTTTCTAAAACCAATTTTTGGAGATCGTCTAAAAAGGCAAAAGAATAGCAAGCAAACGATTATTTCTATAGAAGTAACATTTAACTAACCGCGGAAGATCATATACTTAATTATATACATAATCACATAATATACGAGTATTGCATTCGAAGTATGCAACTGGAAGTTATGAAAACATTACCGTATCGTATTATCATTATTCTTGTCCCGAAAGTCCTTTCATCTCAATATTTGCACATTTAGCCTGAATCTTTTCCAAACGTGTTCTAATTTTTTATTGTATTTCCTTCCCTTTCAGGTATGTACACATTTCACGTTGATCAAGCTTGGTATTTTGAGGTAACAGTTAACTTTTTTCTTTTTTTTTTTTAATAAATTGTTTATTACAGTTTAACAAGATAACTACAATTTTTTATAATATTGCCTCAGCGCTAGATTGACTTTATAGAGGCTAATACTTAATCATACGATTTGTAAAAATTACAATATTCCAACAGTGCAAAATAAAGTATAACAACCTTAAAAAAATTGTATACGTTGTGATGATTACGTAATTATATACAATTTTAACCCATAATAACATCTTCAGATTACCCTTCAAACATATTGCCATAAGAAATATCAAAATGGCTTCCAAACCTCTGCTCAAAGTACTTTCTTATTCAAAAAGTAAAACGAGTTTTTTTCCGATATATCTATTCGTCGAAATGTACTTCATCAATTTTAAAGTATGCCTCCACTTTCACTTGCTGAATTGCTTTAGAAAACATTCATGGAAATTAATTTTTTCCCCATAATGCTTAATCTTTTTGCATTATTTTAATTCAAAATGTTTTGATAAAATCTGGAAAAAAAAATAATCGATCGGTTTAACGCGCCTCTCTCTTCTGGTATCTCCAGACGCCGGTCACCGAGTAACCGATAAACTTGGTAAATGCTTCTCATACTGTAACTTTCGAAATCGTCTTTAAACTGTGGGGATCCTTTGGTTTGAATCTAAAAACAGGATGGTTCATATGACGTAGTAAATTTGTTTTTTTTTTGTTGCTTTTTCAAAATTTGGAACAAATTAACCGTTCAAATGACCGATTTAAACTATATATTCTTAGCTTCATTACTTTCAAGCAGTTGAAATTGGCCAAAATTTGGCACCAATCATCCTTTATGAGAATGAAAATGGACTGCAGTAGCATGGCCTCCCGGGTACCCTACAAATTGACCGATTTAGCAAAATTAACTTTTGCATAGACTGCAGTAACTTAAATAGTATTCCTTGTTGACAATTTGACCCAAAGCAAAATTCCACAATAATCGTCAGCACAATGTTGATATTTAAACAACTTTGGCGCAATATTTTCGGTCTTGCTTCCTTTTGGCACGATTTTCACTCGATCATAAACAATGGTCTAAATCTCATCTCCCGCAATAATGCATTTTATACTATGTTTATAAGATCCACTTCCAGCAAATTGATTGCTTTTGTTTAAAGTGTACTTTATCGACTGCCGAATGATGGATTTGGGTTATTGGACGATGGTTGTTGGGTGGCAATTACTTCCTTGGGCACAGAAATATGTGTAAATTTTTAAACACCGTTTGCCCATAGCAGTGGCAAATAATAAATATTCTTGTTTAAAGAATGTAGTAATAATGCGCTTGATAATATGCTTATACGGTCCGTTTAAAAAATATTTAATGTTTTTATTTAAAGCACACATGCTAATATAGAGAACAGCATTGTCGACTGACGGGGAATAGATACCGGTTTTTGAGTGGCAATTGGTTTCTGTAGGTGGCGACTTTTAAATCTTACTTCAGTTAGGCACAAGAAATATTTGTAAATTTTTAAATATCGTTTGCTGATTGCAGTGATAAATAATATTCTTTGTTTCAGAATGTGTGCTAACAATCACATGCCAAGTGGGTACACTGTTTTCTCATTTTGATGTGTAAAATCATCGAGTTGGAGGCAAGATTTTATTGAAATGTTTTATCTATTTAGCGAAATATGCTATAGTTCGTAAATTAATGATAATTTCCTTGAAGAGTCAATGAATGAAGAACTTTTATTAAGTGTACTCGTATAATACACCGTATTATATATTTAAAATCAATTATCGATTAACTATGTTTGGGTTGTCAGTTGATTCGAATTCAATGTTAATCAATCCTAGTTGCTACGTTGTATTCTCTTTCCTTACTTAATTCTACAAAGCAAGTTTTTGAGCCACAAGTTTCTTTTAAATATTTAAATTGAAAGAATCATTCTCAGGATGTCCTTATTTAGGCTGTACCAAGTACCCTTCTACCAAATATTTCTAATTATTACCCAGAGATAGAAGCTTATACGAATCGGAGCAACGACAGCTTTACTGCTTATGATATCCAAACTATCGTCGGTAACCTTCATCCGCGCTTACTTTACATTCGGCTGTTGAATAACTGGATTAATGTTGAAAGATTTCCTCACAAAGATTGCGTTGCTGTAACCCTTTTCGATTGAATCATTCCACCAAAATTCACATTAATTTTTAAGTTTATCCCCCATGTGTGGAATAAAAACGCATTTTCTTCTTTCTCTCATCTCACGATGCCACCGCTACTGGGGGAACCGCGAATTTATTTTTAATACTTTTTCTTTTTTCAGCGATGCCACCTTTTATCATTTCTCCTCTCGTCCGCTTGTTATACTTAAGATAATCTCTTCTCAATGAATTGTGGTGGTTGTTAAGACAGGAAAGGAAAAAAAATCTAGAAGGCCTGATTTGGATTTCTCATTGTTATTCGGTGTTGTTTTTTGTCCGGTTGGTAGCTGCGGCGCTGTTTTGTTTTGTTTTTTTTTTTTCTTCTTTTTACCTGCCTTGGCATTGTTACCTGAAAATCGTGTTCAAAGTATTTAGTGGCACTGGCACACCATTTGCCTGTCTGCCTGCCAGCCTGGCTGTCGTCTTTTCACAGCCAACTACTACTGTATTGGTTGCGGTTTCGTTTCGGCTTTAGGGTTCTTGTTGTGTCAGTTCTCTGTGAGATGTATATCATTTTACGATTTGGTGTGGTATCAAAAACCTGATGACAACTACTGTACCACTGCCACAATCTTGGGAAGAACAATGAACGGCGAAGTAGCCCAGGCAATAAAGAACACAATAATACGCCGTGAATGCAGAAGCAAGCGAGTGGGGCACTGCCCAAAAAAGGAGCGAGCGAAGACAAGAATACAATCTTATCAAATTACATAATGTGACATAATTAATTTTTTGAAAAATTCTTTTAGGGCCAAAAAAAAAAATTAATACAAGAATTTGTATGTTTTGGATTATTATGAACACTTTTTTGGAAGTGACTGTCCGTCCGTAAGCAATTCCCACAATGGTCGTGTGTTAAGTGATATTGTAAGTTATGGGAGGATTGTTTTCTACATTACCTAACCTGTATTCCTATACAATATGATGCCACAATAAAGAACGTTATGGTGTAGATTTTTAAAAAGACATCAAGAAAATATGACACGTCATTATATTTACTAAATCCTAACATTCTTAAGTTAACGGATTTCCGATCCGATTGTCATATGCGGCTTAGCCTTATTCAATTAAAGTTCTTTAACGCTGTTGGCGAAATTGATGATATCTTTGATTCCTATTGCGGGCATTTTGCATGTTATCGTGTCTAACAACGAAATTTTCATATATTTTGATAGGTAAATGTAAACATACAAGTATAGAAATAGAAAAAAATTCAATGCAAAAATAAAACTTTACTCGTCTGACGCACATAGACTTAATAGGGTTTAGATAGAAAGCTCCCCAAATGAATAATTATCTTTTTCTCAATCTGAAAAAATGTGTTTTCATGTCCTATTCTAAGACCACTCGTTGTGTCCCTTCTTCTTACCATATTTCGAACAACACTCTTATGTCTGTTTCACAGTTTAAGGATCTTGGAGGATCTTTAACTCATGTTTTTCTTTACGATCCCATCTTGACTTTATTATCCCAAAAGCCTATGCAATGTTAGCTTTTATAAGGCGAAATGGGTCCTCTTTCAAGGATCCATGTACTCTTAAGGTTCTATTCACTAGTCTTGTTCGTTCAAGGTTAGAATATGCATTAGTTATATGGAATCCCTTTTACGAAGTGCACAAAGTAAGGCCTGAAAGAGTGCGGAAATCTTTTACTAGGTTTGCTTTACGCTCACTGAACTTTGACACTGTTCTTCCACCTTATGGTGTGCGATGTCTTTTGATTGGATTAAAAACTTTAGTAAATAGAAGAAAAATCTTGTCAATGCTTTTTTTATCTGATATTGTTTCTGGTGGAGTTGATTGTCCTGCACTACTTAGCAAAATTCACTGTAATGCACCGCAAAGAAGTCTTAGAACTTGTGATACTTTTTACATAAACACTGTTCGGAGTAATTATGCTGCTAATGCTCTTATTTTAAGGATTTTGAAATTGTATAATGATATTTCTCAGGAACGTAACTTAGATCTTAGTTTATCCAAAAATATTTTGAGGCTTATGTTAAATAATATTCTTTAAGTATTCTTTAAGTATTTGTAAATTATGAAATTATTCCTTTATCTAGTCTGTAAGAATCTATGTTCATAGACTTAAAAAACATTAAAATTAAAAAAATTTTCTTTTACTTTATGCTGTATTATTTTCATACATCTTCACTACGCAATCCCTATATTTTGATGTGCTATACCATTCTGGCGGTACTCAGTACCCCGTGCCAACTATAATGGGCTCAGATATTTTAATGAATATTTTTCTTCCAAAGACTTCCCAAAATTATTTATCTGCTTGGCGCTTCTAAACCAAGCAGAAACGCAGGCGGAATTTTTGTGCGTCCAGAAAAGTTTTACAAATGCTTGAGCAGGCTGCAGTAACATCTCGCAAGTTTTAGCCAATGATGTTAACATAATAATTTATTGCCGTTAAATATTATATTTTCTATTTTGAATTCGATTTGAATTTATTAAATCATTTGATTTCCAGTTACTTATAAATATATTTTATGTGATTGCAAGAACGAAAGCATTCATTTAGGTCAGTTCGATTCTCAATGCGATCATTTGTTAGGCAAACACTTAGTTGTTCATCAAATAACACTACACAAAGTTGTATAGTACAGAATATAATTCATTTCCCGACACTTCTTATACGAATCCCTATGCAGAAACTTCGTTATTCATTCACAAAAATGTTGTCAGCGGCACGACACTACGTAAAAATAAACGCTCAAATTGGAAATTTACAAAAAAAACATCAAAATTGTTTCTTTGGGGCAGCAAGAAGGAGCTATTGCTGCAACAATGTTAATATCATCAATGTATGCCAGTAGCATTAAGAATTGTTTGTTCAGTCTGGTTCACTGAAGATGTCCTCATTATGATTTCCATAAGTAGACTGTCAAAATGTCGTAAGTTCTGGTTTAGGGGAAAATGGCTCAGCAAGAAATTTGCCTATCATAACTGAAGATTTTGTGTCGCCTCTTGTTACTCCACGATGTTCTATCAACAATTTCCAAGGGATACCAGACATGTTTCCAGGTGATTTTCATCGAATCGAGCCATCGAAGGAAATTTGTCAAAAGACAAAAAAAGTGGTCCGTGAAGTGACCATTATTCGAGTGCAAACAAGTATTGAGAAAAACCCCGAAACTTCCACCGGGCGACGTTCGCAGTTAGAGATGTCTAGGCGGTCTTTGCAAAGAATTTTACTTATGTTACATCTTTCCCATATAAGATGTAATTGGTTCACGAGTTTAAACCAAATGATACACAAAAACGCATTCAATATAGTCGCCGTTAACGTTGCTTATGCGCCACCCTTTAGAAACAATATCAACATCCCTGTTTTTCAATTACATAACCTCGAGACGAATAAAATTATGTGAACCCAAAATTTCGAGTTTGTGCTATCGTAGATTTATTTTATTCAATAATGCCCAAAACCGAGACGAAATGTCATAAAAAGGCATTAGAATCGACATCTTTTGGTACGCCTAACTTAAGAAAAGCCTTCTTCCTTGGCATTCCAAAATAGGTGAGCCTGGACAGTAGCGCACATAAATTGCCCATTTACTCTAAATCGTTTACTTATTTTTTTTTGCCACCAATCGACGATTATCTTTTTTGTTTTAATTTCTTTGCCTTTAACTGTTGTTATTCTCTACTTTCCACAATATCAATACGATAACTTAACCTATATATAAAACTTAACTTAATAATTTAACGTATATATATAAAAGTAGATATTAGTTGATTAAATGTTAGCTATTTGACCAATTAGCGCAAACGGGAAAATGACACAGCAAGAAATTATCATTGTTTGTAGATAGTAATTTGATGTTAATATAGGATTAACCATTTTTCGGTTCCAAAGTTAAAATTAAATAAAACACACATAAAGCTACGATTTCGAAGAAACTTTTATTTCATTATAATGCTTGGACCTTGCCATTATGTACGAAATACAATGTCATTTAAATAACAGCCTCTGGATTGGTTGCAGCAGTTGAGGTTTCTCCGGCGTCATCTCTATTTTTCATGTTTTCAGTCATTTTTCATTTTTATTTACTTTTTACGTATGCAATGGTTTTTTCAAAATCACTTCTGGGTTCTTCGAGCCCCATACGCGACAATTTTGCTTGTTGACTTAACCACCGAGTGAGAAACGGGCTTCATCACTGAAGAAAATTTTATTCGATTGAAAGCCCACGTTTAAATCACCATTTTTATACAAAGTTTTAACTATTTTTACGCGTTCTTCTGTTGTTAAATGAATCATATTCGTAAGTGGCAAATCTTTCGCTAAATAAATAACACTTCAGATGACAGGTATTTAAAGCTGACATCTCTGCCAGACCAGCGGTTTTTAAACCAGGCGGTTTGAATAAAAATATATCTCGCGTAAGGTATAACTTCGTGGCGTATGTAACATTCTAGGAAACAAAAAATCTGTTTATGAGAATTCGTCTTATTTTTGTGAATAAAATTTCTTTATTTGTAATACAACAATTTTATAATACAACAATTAACAAAAGACAAAGTTTCCTCACTTCGAAGGAATATATATTTTTTTAAAGCGTAGTAGCATTGTGCACATATGCTCCTTAAAAGTCATAATTAATCTGTGTTTATTGTGCGAACTTGTGCACCGCATCGGACAAATTTTTAAGGAGTTATTATTTGTGTATTAGCTATGGCTTCTAAAGTACTGTAATTTATGTTCGGTAGATGAAGAACTGGTTATACATTACAAACCAAGATCATTGTGTGTCTGTGTGTATCGCATGGGAGGTTGCTTTGTACATTCAGTTACTATGAAATTATGGCTAGTCATTGTTTACTTTTCGGGAATAGTTTTGAATGTAGTACATTTAGTGCGCAATAGATATTATATTTTAATAAATCTTCATGATAATTTGAACAACAAAATTATAATAATTGTTCTACAAATTATAATTCCTACTACTGGTGAACCTGATCAATAGCGAGACGGTTGCAAATTTTGCCTCTACGAACAAAATTTTGAGAAAAGTAGCAAAATAACACGCAATTGGTAAAGCTTAACAATAATTAATAATATACTAATGGCTCCTATAATTTCTTCCCAGAAAACATTGTAGTCAACCACTAAAACTTGTATAAAAATTTGTTCATCCCCTTTTGTACTTTATCAAATCTTTGAACCGCCACTATTATTCGTTTATTTATACCATTTTCTATTGTTAAGACCTTAAGAAAAATTGGAGCGCGTCTGCCTATTTTTACGATTCACCAAAATTCAAAGAATTCCGTTTCTTAGATTTAGATTTGAAATATTTAATAATAAAATAAATTCCTTCTACCTATCGTAGCTTCTGTGCGTGCGTGTGTTGTTCTCTTCTCACCTCTTCGAGGAATCTTTTAGATTGTTTTCTTTTTTGTATTTTTCTTTTGAAAATAACGCACATTCAAAAATCATTTGCTGCGATACTCATTTAAGTGAAAGATTTAGTTTCTTCTTAAAAAAAAAAGTGTTCTTTGTGAAAAGGTCTGCTTATCTTAATGCCTATAAATCATAACATAATCATTGATACATGAGAGCTTTTGTTAAGGGATTTTTGATTCACTGCTGCTCCATTTGTGGCAGTATATCTTAACGTTGAGTCTGTTGTGTTCGCCACTTTGGTCATCGGTTGTGCTCAACAGCGGACTTGTGATATAGGAAACAATTTGTGCGCTACTTTAAGCACTTTACACACATCAAGTTTGCCCTCACAAATTTATCACTTGTCTGTGTTAACAAGTTGGTCAGTAAGCTAAAATATTTTTGTACGAAATATCTATTAAACTTCCATGAACTGTAGATAACTGTACAATCCAAACTAGATATCTGAATTGAAGTAGTAAAAATTGGGCATCACTGACTCATCATATAAAGCCGGTGGCCCCCGCCGCCCATTATATATTGACTGATCATAGACTTAACTTTGATGAAGTGGAAAATTTAGAAGATGGAAAATGCAGCCGGAGACACACTTTAGAAATGCTCCACACCATCAACGTTTCTATTGACGAAAGACTGAACTATCGAAATGATACAGAAAAATGTACTCAAATATATCGACACTCAATTAACGTAGACGGACGCTTTAAATCTCAAATTTAATTGGCGTCATTCGGAGGTTTTTGTGATGCTTAAATGTAATTATTGTTTGTTGTATGTTTTGTACATTTTGTGTAATATAATGTCTTGTTTTTTTTTAATGTTTAGTTACTCCTGAAGGTGATGCACGGAGTTTATCGAAATATTGGAAAAATATTAGATAAAACAACTAGAAACAATATCAACATCCCTGTTTTTCAATTGCATAACCGCGAGCCGAACAAAATTATGTAAACCCATAATTTCGAATTTGTGCTATCGAGAATTAATTTTACTCAATAATGTCCAAAACCAAAAAGAAATGTCAGAAACATACTAGAAGGTTGTGAGAATCGAGATCTTTTGACACGCCTAATTTAAGAAAGTTTTAACTTTTATGGTATTCCGAACTAAATGAGCACGAACAGCAGCGTACATAAATTCCGCAATTACTTCAAATTGTTTACTTATTTTTTCTCACCAATCGACAATTATCTTTTTGTTATAATTTCTTTATACGCCTCGAGAAATTATACACATAATATGTAGGTATACTCTAAATTAACTGTTAATACTCCCTATTTTCCGCAAAAATCATACAATAACTTAACCTATATGTAAAAGTAGATATTACTTCATTAAATGTTAGTTGTTTGACCAATTAGTGTAAACGGCTCGAAGGACCATTTGTACATGTTCTTATGTGCGAACTGTAATTTCCTAAAGTAGTTACAATATTAATTATTTAACAAATTACTGCTATGCAGACGAAACAATTGCTCCTCTTCAAACCCAGGTAGGGTATCATCTTCGTGCCCCATTATTATAATCGTACTGGTTTTATTTTCTTTTCTTTTCCAATAATTTTGTTTATCACCAGAGTGGCATCAGATGTTTTTCCCTTTTTAGTGAATACAATATTTGTGTCTCTGTTGTTGTTTATTTTTTGTTCACTTTTTGTATTCGTGTGTTAAACTGTCACGCTCGTTTAAGTCTTTTTCGCTACCAGTGAAATCGAATCGAACGAAAACAGCCAAACTCAATTGTATTGTCTTGCGTTGTGTTGTTAGTTTCTTAAAGATTTTTTTTTTTTTTTGTACAAGATTTTGTTACTTGTCTTATATATTTTCGACTAACAGAAAATATTGTTTTTTCTGTTGCGCCCTGTTTCGTTTATGTTCACCCAAATCACGTGCTGACATGAATAATTTTATGTTTATTATGCTGTTCATTTGTGAGGTAGTTATTGTTTTAGTTTCGTGTTTTTTTTTCCAACCCAAAAGAGCCTTAATCTGCATAGCCAATGCATAATTGTGGCCCACAAAGCAGCGAACAACTGACATTTAAACTTTTCTCTTTTTTCAGTTGCAATTTATTTATTGACAGCATAATATGCGTGAAATTGGTTTTAGTCAAAGATGATTTTATTTTGAGTTTGCAAAGAAGTATTTGCGGTTTCTGATAATAAAAAAAAATTTTGTTAGCAGATATTAGGCGGATGGGGTAGGATAATGTTAGGAGATCTAAAGCACACAACAAATACAAAAAGGTAGAAGAAAAAATCAACATTTTAAAGGGCATGTCTTGAGGCTATTTGTTCCGCAGGAAACAGAATTTTGGATTTCGTAATCAAATCGTTTTTAATGTCAGAAAATTTATTCTTCGAAATTTTCAGATTTGCAGATTTTGTGGTAAATATCAAAAAATTTTCTTTCTTAGATCTTAGATATAGTATGACATCGAAGGCTTGATTTATCATAATTAGAATAATTCGATTTAGCTGTTGCCATTTTGAAGGTAATTTCACAATGCCTCTCTCATAGAAACCCTCATTCCAATTGACAAAGGCAGTCGATTTTCACAATTAACTTTTGAGTAACGTTTTTCACTAGCAAAATCATTCTTCATAGACATGAATAGATGGCAGTCACTTAGAGTGAGGTACGGACTATAAGAGGGATGCATAAGAACCTCTCAACCTCATAAGAACCTCATAAGACCGTCCGGACTATAAGGTGAATGCATAAAAATCTCCCAACCAAGTTTCCGCAGTTTCTGGCGAATCACTATCGACATGTGTGGCCTGACGTTGCCTTGAAAAATTGACGTTATTGGCCGATTTGCCGGAAAAAAATGTAATTTGTTGGTTTATTTATATATAAATAACAAATGTATATAATAAATATTTATCTGTGCTTCCAAGGAATCCATTCTGAGACAATGAGAAGAATTTGTTATAACTTTTGAAATATGCGGAATAAATTAAGAGCACACGCAACAAATAAGAAATAACATATTCTTACGCATGTCAATACTTACAGATATTGCGTAATTTTTCAAAAATAGCCGTCTGAAAAAATCGTTAGAACTTCTGAAGTACATCGAATTTTGGAACGGGAATTGAAAGTTAATATGCGTTAACATAGACCTAACAATAATAATGAATAACTTAACTTGACTTGATAACTTAACTTGAATTTATTTCAACTCCTCTTAAGAATACGCTACAGAGGTTCATCAATTTCCACTAATTTCACATAATTCTTGCGGTAAAGTACGAGAGGATTTTGCCAATGTTGTAAAGAAATCAATAGAAATGCATAATTTTTCTGCCCATGAAGTTCAGACCGATGTAATTGTCAAATTTTTTCCAGAATTATATTATTTTTATTTAAATTCTTTTTCATAAGTCAAAGTGCACCTCGATTCCTTTTCCATGTATCCATTTAGTAACTCCAAAACTGCCGGTCTGTCAAGGCTGTCAGCTGTCAAACACCTTTTATCTGAAGCGTTATTTATTTAGTCAATGGTTTGCAATTTACGATCGTGCACCTCGATTCTTTTCCCATTTATCTGTTTTGTAGTTTATAAACTGCTGGTCTAGCAAGACTATCAGCTGTTAAATTCCATTCATCTGAACCGTTATTTATTTAGTCAATGGTTTGCAATTTACGATCGTGCACTTCGATTCTTTTCCCATTTATCCGTTTTGTAATTTATAAACTGCTGGTCTGGCAAGGCTGTCAGCTGTTAAATGCCACTCGTCTGAAGCGTTATTTATTTAGTCAATGGTTTGCAATTTACGATCGTTCAACAACCGAAGAACGCGTAAAAATAGTTAAGACTCACTATAAATGTGGTAATTCAAACGTGGATTTTCAATCAAACAAAATTTTCTTTAGCGATGAAGCTCATTTCTCACTCGGTGGCCATATCAAAAATTGTTGCATATGGGGCTCTCGGAGTGCCCAGAAGTCATTGTGGAAAAGCCATTGCATCCGGAAAAAGTGACTGTTTGATGGGCATTATGGTCTGGAGGTGTCATTGGGCCGTATTTTTAGCGGGAACTATATAAAAAGGATCCACTGTTGCAACCAATCCAGAGACGGGCTTTTCATACATAATGGCAATGCCAAGTATTATAATGTTGAACGAGTCGCGGTCGGACAGGGCCCTTTCTCATGCAGAAAGGTATTGAGTGACCCATGTCATGTCAGCAAGAAACCAAGACAGAAAATCGGAAAAAAACAAAAAAGAAGAGGAAGAAACCAAAATTAGGATTTCTCCCAATGAACCTAACAATCTGCAAAAACCTAGATGTAATTCGCCCGTTATGACTCTTTCCCCAACATGTTTTCCATCTCGACAAGACCCATTCGTCCAAGAGTCCCCTAAGCTCAGCCCTACTCAAGCTCTCTACGCCATCAATGGGCCAGGCCGTTGCCACCAGTCTTTTATGTAACTTTACTTGAAAACAAAAAATTTATAACCCTTTATATAACATTATTCTTGCACCCATATGTTAGAGTCGTTTTACCGAAAGATTTTCAACCGCACTAAAATATATCCAGTCAATTGTAAAACAGTCATTAAGCTGGTGCACCGTCATACAAAACCTATACGTATAATCCTCCCCCGTACTTGTACCAAGTTGGGCAACATGTAAAACTATAAAAATAGTAAACACAGCTTTTCAGCAGACATTTTACTTTTTTCGAAAAGATTGTTAACTGGTTTGGTAATATTTCAGTTTGGTTAATAATTCCAACAATTTTGAAAATTACCATTTTTCAATTTGCTTTCATACGATTGCACAAAGTATTTGCATTACCTCTGAATTTACTATTTTCCTTTATTCTTTCGCTATTTCTTTAACACCAGGCGTTAGAAATTTTCAATTATGGACAGTAGATTTGCCGAATTGTTTCCATTTGCCTCACCCTCTTTTTATATTACTACCCTTCACCCACATGTATCCGATGCTGGTGCCACATTATTCGTTATGTCCAGACACCATCAACAAAAGTCATTACAATTTAATTGCTTTTAAATTTACTCCTACAGCGAAAGGAAGTTTCAGTTACAGATTTGCAGCAAATACGTGTTTCTTATTTTTATACTGTATAACACTGTAGTATTTCTGAAAATGCTCCTCGTACGTACTTACAGTTCTTTTTATGACGTCTTTAGATAACTTCGTAAAAATGATGGAATTTATTATTAAGACCTGCTGATGATGATGATGATGACGATTATGATGCAGAGATAATAACTGCCAACGATTTTATTGAGCTCATACTTGTAGTCCTTCCTTTCCGCCGCTCCCTTAAAGGTCACGCACATATGGTAGAATTTTGTAGATCTTTTCTTATGACTGATAATTACGTGTAAGCAAAGCAAAGAAGTATCAAAATATGAAGTTGTTAACACATTGTAATTTGTTAAAATGTTGTTCCTTTTTCTTTTTTACTGTATGCTTTTCTCTAAAGATTATCAACAATTAAAATAAATGAATGTGAATTAAGAGTTAGTCGGAAAGATAAAATGTTTTGATTAAGGAGGAGAGTTTACAGAGTAGATTTGGCATAAATTGTCACTTGAAGTTGTTGGTGACTGCGTTTTGAGGCGAACTTTTGGGAAAAATTGTCATTGACTTAAGCAGTTGGTTTGCTTTAAGCGAGAGCATACGAAATTTACATTTGAAATGTTGTGGGGTCCTTCGGGCTGCTTAATCGGTCGATAAAAATAATAATAAATCATTTACTTATTTTCGGAACATCACTATCCAATCTTAATATTTCCATAATAATGCGAACATATTAAAATCTTTATAAAAACTCCATTTCATAAAATTGGTTCCTCTCGATTTTTAATTCAGATTGTCATGTTTCCGTCATTTCTCAAAAATATAATTTGGGACATTGTCTGCCAGACTGGAGAAAACACTTTCTAGCATTGGAAAAAATGCTACTAAATCGGAAACCAAATCTATATTTCTTTAGATAACTCAATACAAATGGGAGATAAACCACTAATATTTACATTATCTTTGTTTCCTAAACATTGTGCAATTTTTTTCGAGGTGGCGGAAACTGCATTTTTCAATGTTTTGTTGAACTGATTTCTGCTAATTATCTTCCAATCATTTGTTGGTAGAAAAAAGATGAAACAGTTAAATATGTGTAGGTAGTCTATTTTAGGATTTTGAAGGCTTAATCATTCGGTTAATAAAATTAACATACAAACTGCACACAAATCATCTCAAAATTTGACTGTCACCGTAAAATTTTTTGTCAATTTGGAAACCACACTAACCACTTATAAATTTATAAGTGAAGGCTCATCTGAATATTAAATTCTTCATTGAATGACCGACATACGAAGGCTGGTCAATAAGTTTGTTAGAAAAACACTGTGAGATTTTTTTTTTTTTGCTTTGATTGGTTCATTTATATACCTTCCATCATTGTTTTGAGAGTACTAAATTTGATTTTTCGTTTGCAACTAGTAAAAATATTATATTCTTAAAGGTCATAGAAATCTATATTGATTGAAGCAGGTTTTTTGGTTCTTCCACAACACTACTTAAGCCGAACGGTACGAGTTATGAAAGTAAAATTTTCTTTTTGAAACATTCCAAATCATTGGCAGGTTGAGTTCGAAGTAACGAAAAATATGTCCATATGAGGACTGGATCTGGATCTATTTATGAAAAACATGCTATTTACAGAATTTTTTTTGTAAAACGCTACCATTTGTACGTTAATTAAAGACTATAGATAATAATAGTTGATAGGCACGCGAGAGAATCATTCAAAACTCATATGTGTTTTTTAGAGTGAGCTCTATTCACCGGGCAAAACGACGGAAGTACATGCGGAAGGAAAGAACTTGTTCATACGAGGACAGAACCTGACCGACGTCTAGAAAATGCCAATTTGCCAACTTCTTAAGTAATTTTATGATTTATTCTGTCACTCCCAATTCACGTTAAGATACCGTCCTACTTATGGGCGCCGTTATTACATATAGATATATGACCTTTGACTGGGAAAACCCCTGAAATGAGATGTAGTACATGTGAGAATGAAGCGTTTCACAAACGCTCAATTATCTGCCGATATGTCGGTGCATCACGATAGCAAGAAAATCCTCAGGTCGCATAAGAGGTCCAGTAAAGAAACCTTGCTCATACTCGACATGGACTGAACACACCTCCGGAAAAATGGATATTTTTCAAATTTGTTTTTAACAATCTCACCATTTGTTCGTTGAATGAAAACAATGATGCCAACTGATAAATGAGCAAATGGATATCCCAATTCCATCTTAAATTCACCTCCGGAAAATGAAGTATTTTCGATATTTTCCTAATTTTTTTTATCATATATTCATATGTTCTCTAATTAAAAGCAGTGTACCGCTGAAATGGATACTTTTAATTATTTTCCAATAAACCGCCCACACAATACGGTTTCTTCGAACCTTCCACATAAGTCTCGGTGTTTTCGATTAGCTGCTTTTTGGCGGTAAATTTCTTTCGACAGATTATTCTCCATGTTTTGAAATACAAATTCTTTGAATTAGGCCATTGGTAAGGGCAAGTATGAATCCGTGCCATTGATGATGTTCGATGTCGGTTACCATAAGCGGGGTTGATTCATCCGGTAAATTCCATCTGATCGACTGCTGTTTCGTCATGATTATGATGTAATGAATTCAAACTTTGGAGTCCTCGCGCTGTAGCTCTCACAATCTATAGTATTAGGTGCGCAACTAAGTTCCAGTTGTTTGCTAATAGATGGTGCTAGCTGTAAGGCTCTAACTTAGGCATATGGTAAACATACCGTCCCGACACTATAGTGATTTTCTTTTGACATAGTATTCTTTTGGTTGTGACAATATTTATGATTTTGTGACAAATAGTCGTCATATGCGGGAAGTATTGATTTTCTTCTTCCAATCGAAGATCACGGCGGCTGAAGCTCATCGAGAGCTTCAAAACGTTTGCCGAAATGCTGCTTTAATTCAAACAACGTGTCAAAATTGGTTCCGTTGCTTTAAAGACGGTGATAGTTATGTTGACGACCGTTCGAGTGAAGGAAAACGAAAAACCTTCAAAGACACTGAATTGACGGCATTGCTTGATGTGGATCCGTGTCAAACGTAGATAAATTCATATAGATATATTAGTTAATCGACAAACTGTCCTTATTAATTCGCACAACCAAAACCAAGTGATCTCTGTTTAATAACCTATTTTTTTTTAAATGTATACAATAATATATATTAGCTGCAAATATATTAGCTGCAAATTAGTACAGTTATTTATGAGCAATTCTCTCATTTTACTTATTTTCTGATCAAATATTATTGTTGGGCGTAAGTGTTCTTATTATTTTTCACATCACTGTATATCTTCATATTTGAATTTATTACCTCAAGGGCACACATTGCGTACACAACATCGATACTATGAACCTTATCTAATTCGGCTTTGAAAGAAGCCAAATAGTTTTCAAAATATTTGTACAGGGTGGCGCAATAGAACGTGCACATTTAAAAAATAGATTAAAAAATTAAAACAAAAGGTATGGTTAAAATAAATCTAAGGCATTGTAGAGTTATAAATGGAGTTTATTTTTTAAAAATAACATCATCTAAATGGTGATCCTCTCTACGACGGCACTCCTCTAACCGCAAACGAAAATTATTGAAAACTTTCTTCAGTAATACTGGTGTAATGGCTGCCATTTCACCACGGATGTTCTCCTTGAGCTGAACGATGTTTTTGGGTTATTACTGTAGACTTTGTATTTGAGGTATCCCCACAAAAAAAAGTCAAGAGGCGTCAAGTCTGGACTACGTGGGAGCCATGGGATATCACCTCTTTTCGAAATCAGTCTGCCAGGGAACATTTGCTTCACCACCGCCATGCAGTCATTTGATGTGTGACAGGTAGCTCCTTGGAACCAAGTTCTGGAATTCACTATTCTTGAACTTTCAATTTCTGGAGCCAAAAATCCGTCCAACATCTCAACATAGCGTTCCGTATTAACCGTGACGTTTTGGCCCCGCGCATTTTCGAAGAAAAAAGGACCAATTATTCCTCTGCCAAAGATTGCTGCCCATACTGTCACTTTAGGACTATGCAATGGTTTCTGGTGTTTGATTTTGGGATTTTCACTGTTCCAGTAACGACAATTTTGACGGTTTACGAACCCATTCATAAGGAAATGAGAAAAGGATATTGTCAAAATTGGAAAATCGATTAAGCATTTCATTAGCAAATGCGAGCCTTGCTATGAAGTCAGACTCTTTCAATTCTTGTGTTAATTGCAGCTTATATGGATGCAGTTTAAGATCCAATGTTAAAATTCGTTGCAAACTTCGTCGCGATAATTGTAAGACAGACGATCTCTTGCGAGTCGACATTTGTGGATTTCCTCGTACTGACTCCATAACTCTCTCAACATTGTCTTCGGTCCTAGATGTTCTTGGGCGACCATTTGCTTGTGGTTTAAATGTTGAACCGGTCTCTTCAAAACGCTTTACCCATATTTTAATTAAATTAGCA
>JAHXMU010000077.1:935552-946058 GCA_019455685.1 Philornis downsi
TCTGCATGAACTTTTAAAAGCGGTTCCAAACATTCAGGGGAGTTATAAGACTTTTCTCACATCAGAAGCTTATTTAGGTTTTGTTTTTGTTTTTATCAGGAATGAAATGAATACGTACTTGTCATCCATTTGTAAGGCTTACTTGTGTTCATATGGAATTCTACTAACAGCTAAATTCTTTCGACAATTTTTCGCTGAGTGTTGTTTTTACCCCCAATGTGCGTTTTTTTTTAATTTGTCATTACTCTGCGACATGAACTGTTTCACTTGTTATCTAAATTATTATATTTGTTAATAAATTTCCCACAAAAGCTGCCCACAAATGTCAAGAACTTATAAAACATGTAATATAAAAAGCAATATAAATAAAAATACGACATTTTACGTTAGAATATTTTAATGCAAGTTCATATATTGTACATGACTTTTGCAAACATTGTTGCATTGTAATTATGACAGTATATATCGTTTCCCTATTATACCCGCACTCAATTGTATTCTATTCTAAAGCTAAATCAATAAAATTATTACGCCGTTGCTGAAATTGTGTGATGGGCAGACCGACCAGACCCCCACAAGATCATCAACGCTTACTTTTATTGCAGTTCAACGTCGTTTCATATCGTATTGTGGCAGGCAGTCTGGTATTGAATACTGTGTTGTATTCTCTATAAAGAATTATGAAGCATTCGATATAACTAACCAAGGTTAACTAAAATAATGTTAGATGGTCTTATGATCCGATTCTATGGCGGTGCAAAATATGCACATATAAAGAGTATATTTCCTCTTGACGTGAATATGAAATAGAAATGTTGTGCAATTAGAATTCGTGCATTATTTTCAGCATTATCCAACATTACGCATATACATACATACGTTCATATCTACATTCATACATGAATATGCGATGTAGGAATATTTCGCAATGGTTCGTCATTCATTGTTGCGCTGGCTCAAACTCACAAAAGTCACGCACAAAAGTTATAAAAACTTTACACATGATTTTTATGAAAATTCCATTTTTATAGCATTTTAAAATCAATCATTAAAACTTGTGCTATATGATGATTAGTTTACAGAAAAACAGTGAAACAACATCACAACGCAAAACACGAGTAGTAAAAATAATTATAATTACAGAAAAAACTACATATTCCTGAAATGAAAAAACAAACAGCATTAACAAATTTCCAATTGTTTTAGCGTTGCAGCTAATTTTGGTCTTAATGCATAGCATGGAAGAGGAGAGGAGGAGGGTGGTTGTGAAATGCTAGCAATTGTTCGCTTCGAAAAATTTTTAATAACCTGGAATGTCTACAACGCAATTGGTTTACGATTCTCATAATATTAGCATATTTTTTTCAAAACAAAATTTATGATTGAACGCGTAGTCCCCCTTGTTAGCCGCACATATGCAATGAGGTTAAGAATGTCAATGGTATTCACATAATATACGAGCGACGTATAGATGGTGTTAGTAGTTTGAAAATCATTATTTTGGTGAAAAGTGACAATTTTATAAGACATATGATTTACGCTTCAAGGCGCCGCGTTGTTTAGTATTTTTATTTGAGCCATCAAAAATGAACGATCACCGTCACCGTTATGTAACTCAATATAGCCATTTGAAAGATTTTAGCTCAACTAATATTAAAATCGAGCTCTGGGAGAGTCCTCTCATTTGTTTACAACTATATATGGGGGTAGCAGAGTTTAAACAAGGCCGTACGAGCTGCCAAGATGAACACCGTAATAGTCGACCAATTGAGGTGTTCATGATACGGTCCAGATATGGTTAAGAATACACACAAAATGGTATTTAATGATGGTCAGCTGAAAGTGCATGAGCTAGCTTAAATGATAGCATTTCAAAAAACGCTATATATCGTGTATTGACCGAAGATTTTAAGATGAGAAAGCTGTGAGCGAGGTGGTTGCCGCCCTTGCAAAAACGGTGCCGTGAAGATGTTTCAGTAATGCGTCTGGCGATGTTTCACCGCAATTAAACCGAGTTTTTGCGTCGATTTATAATCACGGATGAGACATGAGTCCACCACTTCACACCTGAAACAAAACAACAATCAAAGCAGTGGACTGGAATCGAAGATTCGTGTCCAAAGATTTAGCTACTTCGGACTATGATATATTTGCATACTTGAAAAAATGTCTCGGTGGTAAAAGACTTGCAGACAATGAAGAGGTAAAGTCTGTGGTTGATGCCTACTTTAAGGAGGAGTGACAGTTCTTACTATAAACAGGGTATAGAAGCTATTGAATATCGCTGAAAAAAGTGTATCGAGCTAAAAGAGGATTATGTTGAAAAATAAGGAACATTTTTCCCAACTCTTTTTTTTCGTCTTCTTTGTTATGCCAGCTAGTTTTGGGGCCGCTATCGCACCTGATTTTTGTTCGCTATTCCGCAAAATTATGCTCGGAAGAGAATTTAAAATTGTACCAACGAGATTTTGATTTCAATTTTAATATCATATTATATTTTCTAGTCTTCCCTAAAGACGTTGCATCTCAATAAATTTATGAAACATTCAATATCATGTCATAAAAAGTATTTTCTAATTTCGAAAGCTGAATACAAATTTCAAATTCTTTTGCTGTATTACACGTCTTTACAGACCGTGTTTTTTTCCTTCCACTGTTTAAAACATTGTGCATGTTGGAGGATAGTCCAGCATTATTTTCCTTTTGTTATGTTATAATATTTTTAATATTTTACCCTTCATTGCAAACTAAAATACTTAACAATAGTATAAATATATGGGTTAATTAAATTAGAAGGTACTGTGTTTTATGACAGATCAAACTGTCGTTCCATTTTTATTCAGTATTGTATGACATTTTGTCTTGAAAAGGTTTTAGACCTACATTTTGGTTCTTGGTTGCTACTTTGAATCCCTGGAACCACGCCATTATTGGTAGAAACATTTGATGAACATGTAATATCATCTCAAGTTTATGTGATATCGAACCTATAGATCTTTTAGATAATCATCGATGAATTTAACATGAGATTGTTTTAGGACGGATGTTGCCGATTTTGTCACCTTTTCACTGCCTTTTCATCAGATCCTCTAAAGCAATGAAAACTTTTTTGATCTTTTTTCATTACAATTCCCTTCTTTTGATCAGAACTCACATAGGTAAATAATTTAATAATAACAATAAACAATATAATAAAAATAATAAATAATATAATAATAATAAATAACGAATAATAATTTAAAATACATATTAAATATTTTTAAATTTCTGCAGTGGAATCAAAAAATAATGCTAAAAATGTTTACTATTCGTAGTCCTTGTACGATTATGGCGTCCGGTTATATCGTCTTCATTTTACAGATCCTGTTGTTGTAATTAAAAAGAGCTTCCCAAGAAGCGGAAAATATGCTCATATACGAGTATTAAGCATTTGAGGAAACTATGGAAATACTATTCTTATCAAAGGACTTTCTTTTTTTTTGTGGAGTATAACTATGCATATGTGCCGAATTCTTCGCAGAATTTGCAATTTTTTGTTTTAATTTTTAAAATGACTTACACTACTGTCAAATTAAATGGGTCTACATGTAAAACATGATTCTCTTGATGGAGTTTACGTTTTTTTTTTCCTTTCTTACATTCTTTTTTTTTCTTATATTCTCTATTATTATATTCTTTGATTATAAGAATATATGGATGTCGGGTTCTAAATTCAACCTTTCTGGCTGTTACAAAACATCTACTATAATAAATAGCTGTTCATTTTCTTAACACCAAACTTACCCTTGCCAACTTCTACATATGTAATTGGGAATGTTTCAGTATTAGATTTTTGTCCAATGATGACTATACATAAGTATACGTATTAACATATAAATTGTGCCAAAGATGGCGTTAGCTGCGCATACTACAGCTTTCTCATTACCCGTATAAGTATGTTGGTGGGTGGTACCGCTTAGTGATGCCTTCGTGTGGACCATTCTTTTTCCTAAAACGTGTATCAGCTACACAAGGATACCATGTTCTGTCATCGGTTTAGATATTTTTTTCTTTGATCTGGCTGTGGAAGGAAATTTTATAGTTGGCAAAAAGATGACAAATGTCGACGGGTTTTTATTGGACTGTCCATAGTTATTGTTAACTATGCAGTGTTCATATTATGTTCATCATTTGACCGTTACTACCTCGTCAGTAATTGACTATAGAGATTTCTTTCCGCATTTGCGCAGAGGTATTGAATTATCATATTTATTAGTTTCAATTTTTTAACAAAATACTTCGATGCAAGTGGCATCATGACTCTTTTTTGCTAAATAATTTGTACCTACACAAAATTATTAACATTCTTTACAAATATTTCCAACAAATTGCAAAAAAAAAGAAAACTAAAACTATAAAAAATTATCTCTTAACAAAAATTCCACGAAATTCCGAAGTATTACAAAAGCAAGCAAAAAAGCAAACTAATAAACCTACAAACAAATGCTAGCAATGAAAAAAAGATACACTTTGCAATTAAAATGTTGAAACTCATTTAAAAATGATCACGCTTTTGCACTTTTCACATGAATTTTTCATGGCGTTTTTAATAACACGCCACAACTATTGAGGCTTAAGGCGGCAGGCAGCAGCTTCAGTTGAAAATACTGACAGAATTTTTGGGGTTTTTTGGTGGAGGCTGCCAGTAAACAACAATTATCATCATTGAAATACAGATATAGACTTTTTGTGTCTTTGGCTCTCATTAGACGTTTTATAAATGATCATCATATTTAAGATTTTATTTAAATGTTTGCAAATAAGTTGGAGGATATCACAAAGCGAAGAATCACAAATTTGCTTGGCAGCCAACTGTTGCTGATATACGAGGGAGGGGAGGAGGGAGCAAGTAACTTGTAGCTCGGACACAAATGCTTACGACGACGACTATATGGAAATATGAAATGCGAGGAAAAAAACGTACTCGTACTTACAATGTTTATAATGAGTATGCATAAATTTATATAATATTTTCTTTACTTCAGCTGGCTGTTTCAGTTTTCGCACTGTGTGCGTTGCTCTCGTCCGTTGTTAGTGGCCATTTGAACGAAAGTCTGTCGTTCTGACCGCCATTCAGTCATTCTCGCCAACTAACAAACAGGCAACCAACCATGCGAACATTCGGCCAATGTGTCAGTAAAAATTATATGCACTGTAATCTAATGCTGGCTGACATTCGCAGTGGCCGTCATCGCCGATGTGTCGCTTTTGTGTTGTTGCAGCTGCAGCAGCAGCAGCAGCCTCGCCGCCACCATCCATTGCAACAGTGCAATGCATTTTGTTAGGTGCATTGCTCCGCCATCAGTTAGTCAGTCAGCCAGTCACTGTCGTCGCGTATAGCGTGCATAGTGCGGTTGAACTCAACGTGTAGGATAGCATTGAATTAGAGCGATGAACTTTAAGCAGTGCAAAAACACATACCACCAGCCAACCAGCAAAACCACTACAATGCATTTAGAGAAAAAAAAAATATGAAGGAAAAAGTTGAAGCAGCGTTGGAACTAGACGTAACTTCATACAACATGCGTCGTACGTGTGCGTTGCCGCGGCCAGCTATGTGCGTCGCCAGTGCGTTACGTTAGATTACGTTTAGACTATAGAAATGGATGGATGGTCATAGCGAAAATTGTGCGCGCCGTTTTCTCGGGCCAGTAATCAAAAATTAGAAAATATGCAAAAATTTATTTAATGATTGAGTGATTGATTTCGAGAGATTTTTAGCATTTTTTTATTTTTTTGGGAAGTGGAACATTTGCGAACATGATTGAAGAGGTAAAGCATTTGCTATCAGGCTGAACAGAACAGTGGAAATCTCTTAATTAGATGGAAATTCTACTTTTTACAGATCTATTGACATATGTTTTGAGGCTAACTTGTTGTAAACGCAAATGGTTGCCAGATCATTCCTCATAAAGAGTTTGAAATTGTTAGATACGGTAATTGGTTTTGGATCTTCATAATGCTAAAATTATAGGGCTTATTAATCAAATTTTCATAGTAAAAAACGTTCTTCAAACCTTCAGTAAAGTATTATGATTATGGTCTATAGTATGTAAACGCAAAAGTTTTTAAAATTATGTTTCAATTGAGGAAAATGTTAAAGAATGTTTCCTCTTTAATAGGATAAAGTGTTCTTTGAGAACAATAAATATGTATGTAAGTTATAGCGCCTCTATGGAAAAGAGTAATTCTGGTAATAAAAATGTGATAAAAAGGCAATAAAAATAAGTCACGCATAACGTAGCAATGGACGTAACATTCCCAAAGTGGAATGGGAATGACATCTTGCTATATATACATATATACAGCTGCAGTCAAAATAATAGTAGTGGGTATTGCGCAAATGTTAAAGAAGTAAAAAGGTTTCAAAAGAATTTTGTAAATTTTTAAGTTTAACTTTTTTAACATAGTTCCTTTTATAAATTCTAGGAAATAAACAAAAAAAAAAAAAGAATTCAAGATAGTTACAAAAATATAAAAGTATTCAAATTCTTTCAAATATAGCCGGTCAAAATAATAGTAGTGATAATCATTTAATGGTTATTACAAACTAAAATAAATTGATACGTGGGCTAAATGTATATTACGAAGGGTAAGCATCTTAATTAGTATTTTGCGGCAAACCCTTTGTTGGCAATTACCGCCTCACAACGTCGTGGCATAGAGTTTACTAAATATTGGCACCTTTCTGCGGGAATGGACATCCACGCATCCTTCATAACCTCTCACAATGTGCTGTTGTTTGTGGGGGTTCTTTGCGCGATCACAGCCTTTACGTCATATCAAAGGCATTTCATCCGCAGCATATGGCAGCATCACTTCCTGTAATATTTTTACGTATAGATGGCGATCCATGATGTCTGTCTTTGATCCAGTATATGGGTCCACTCCTATGTATGAAAAGCATGCCCATATCATAACACTAGATCTTCCATGTTTAACCGTTTTCAGAGTAAATTTAGAGTTATATTCTGAATTAGGAGGCGTTCTTACGTAGGCTCGTGAGCCTTTCCCGCCATAAAGAAAAATTTTAGACTCGCCAGTACACAAAATATTCCTCCATTTTTCAAGGATCCAATTTAGATGCTCCTTAGCAAATTTTAGTCGCTTTATAACAAGTTTTTTCGTCAACAGTGGCACTTTTCTTGGACTTCGCGCTATCAAACTTGCATCTCTAAGACGTCTGCGGATAGTTTCCACGCTCGCTTCCACACAAAGTTTGTCTTTTATTTCCGTAGCGGCAGCAAAGGGGTTTTGTTTTGAGTACCTCAATATACGCGAAACACTTTTTTTTTTTTTGATAATACTGGCGGACGGCCAAGTGTCTCACTAACGGGAGTGTACTTTATTGCATTGCGTACAATTGTCGGTGAGCAACCTATAATATTTTCCACTTCTTTATCATTATCAGCAATCATTTTTCTAGTGTACAATGCACGCCACGCCCCATTTAAAAACAAATCTTAACACCTTATGGATCAGAATTATATTTCTTCTAAAAAAATTATTTATTTTTAAACTTAATATACAAAGCTTGCAAAAAAAGAATGTGTTTACTTGCAAAGTTCGTTGACTTCTGTCAGCACTACTATTATTTTGACTGCCAAAAACCTGTTCTTCTTTGAATTTAGTCATTGTAAAAACAACAAGAACAATGGAATGCAAACATAACGGTTAGTTTTTTTTTTTTTTTGGTGTTTACATTAAGCTATGAAATGAAAAAAAAACTAGGCAGGAAATGTAAATACAGCGAGGCTACGAAACAAAACAACATTTTTATAAAGCTACTACTATTATTTTGACTGCAACTGTATATATGTATATACATATACAGTAGAACTCCAATTATCCGAATCAATTGGGACCGGACCACATTCGGATAATGAAAAATTCGGAAAATTGGATTTTTTCTGAAAAAAGGGGATTTTAAAACAAAAGAGCTTATTTTTGGCATTGTATGCATTAGTAAAGCAAAAAGAAGTAAAAGTACATAAAAAGAATATATAAAAATAAAAGAATGTACATATGTACATATGAACATTTAGTTAGAAATACATACATTCAGTGTTTCAAAGCGATTCGGATAATCAGCGATTCGGTTGATCGGAGTTCGGATAATTGGAGTTCTACTGTATACATATGTATGTATGTATGTTTTTTTTTTTTTTTTTTTTTTTTTGAAAAATCCTTAAAAAACTCACAGCTGCAAACAATCCAGTGGCGGTTGTTTAAGTGACATTGCATTTCGTACATAATGGTAAGATCCAAGCATTATAATGATATAAAAGTTTCATCGAAATCATAATTAATTAATAATAATTAATGTATTACTTCACTTTTGAAACCGAAAAATGGATAACCCGGTACCTCGCTAAAAGCTGACAACAAATCCTAAAAACTTAAATTGATGACAACGAAATGCCTAATGTTCTTAGCTAGGTTCAGTTGAATTTGCTGATTAAATCATTAGTCTTAACAATTTCGCTCGATTTATGTGGCAACTATTTGACACGATTTATCTCACCGATAAACTACCGATATAATTTATTTGTGTTTTACGGAAGGAATGCATTGTTTGCATTACTGGCAATTCGTGTTCCCTCTCATAAAAAGAACATCCACCGTACTTACAGAAAAGTTCTCGTTTCATTAGAAATTCCGCACATTTCATAGCAATCACATGTTTTTTTTGTGTGTTCGCTGACATAACGACTGCAATGCGTAACAATAAGCCGTTTCACAAATTTGCTTCATCACGAATTTCTTTCTCATTTACTGCCGTTGCTGTTGCTGCCACACCGTGTTGCGCTTTTTTTAGGTTGTTGACAAAGCTCGAATGTTGAATGCCTTGTAGGCGGTCATTAAACTTAATTTGTTTTTCATTACAACCAATTACATCAAAACCAAGACAACACATCGACATTAGAGAATTTAATAGGTGGTAGGCCGACGAAATAAACATGTGAAATGCAGGGAGAGAGGAGAAGAAGGCTAAGGAAAAACAACAACAAAAAAACGGCACAGCAAACATAAAAACACTAGACAAACAACAGCAAACAAATTACTCAATAAAAATTGTACGAAGCGAAACAGAAACTAAAACATCAGTTTCTCGTTGTAATTGAAATGGCACAAAACAAAATGCAAATAAAGAAACAGAAACGCGCAATACCTCTGGCAAACACTGTTGCGACTACTAAGTACGACTATTTAGTAATGTTGTCATCATTATCATTATTTTCATTATAACCAACAACAACAACAACAATAACAACATCATCATCATTAGTAACAACAATTACCAAATACTTATACATATTTTGTGATGAGTCAAGCAAACAGCAAAAAACAACTACTAACACGAACGAATGAACGGCAAACACCAACAATTAGAAATTATCGTTGTAATAGAAGAGAACACTAAAAAAGTAGAAAGAAAAAAAAAAAACACAAACTACGCCAACGAAATAACAGTAGTGGCAGCAAGCAACAACTGCATTAGCAATGACAGCAATAGCAACAACATCGTTGTCGGCTCGTCATCAACATTAGGTCGGCAACAGCAATTGCAATGTTTGAATAAGCGACCTATCATACACAAGTTTCTATTGACCAACAAAATAAAAAAAAAAAGACAAGAAAACAAAAACGAACTAGAAAAACGAAAAACAGCAATACTAACAAACACTGAAATAAAACATTCATTTGAAAAACAAAAAAAAAACGCATACATTATTGTATATATACGAGTATGTGTATAATACTTACTATACACATATTTATATCTACGGATGACTACCACAACTCATAGACGTCATAGACTGGCATTAGCTTTTATATCATCAGCAGCTTCTGTAGTTAAGCAAACACACAAACACACGAAGAGAAGGGGAGCCACCCTAACAGTATGGTTGAGGAAAAAAATTAAATATTATTAACACATTATTTTTTGTTAGGTCTTGGGAAATGCGAGAGGCATAAATGCAATAAAAATATTGCTAAAAGTAAATTTTAATCGAGCAAAATAATGGGTCAAATTAAGTAATACATTAAGATATTTAGACATACTGAGACTAGTATATTTAAATTAATGAATTTCATATACTCATCTGAAGGTGGTTTATTCCTTATTGTTCGCGCCCGCATATAGCCATAGTTCATCATTTGTGGTGAATGTTAATAACTCGAATTACAACTCCCATAACTTGTTAATTATAAGCCAAAACCACTCATTCTGACAGTAATTTCTACATCGACTGAGAAAAAAAAAATTATTTTCTTATGAGAAAACAAATTCCTGGCATCTCCTAAACCCGATAAGAAGCTGTTCCGTTCTCATATCCCATATCATTGAAAGGATCCTCCTACTTTAATTGCGATTCCTAAGTCAAATGGAAAAAGCTCTTACTTGATTTGTTTTTTCTATTCTATTCTATTCTATTCTATTCTATTCTATTCTATTCTATT
>JAHXMU010000077.1:946068-977819 GCA_019455685.1 Philornis downsi
TCTATTCTATTCTATTCTATTCTATTCTATTCTATTCTATTCTATTCGGAGTGTTCATCCGCGCATCGAAGTTACTGCCGGTCAAAAAAAAAATATATATATATATATACATATATAAAATATACATAAAATATATAATATATCGACTGAAAACATACCCGACAGTAGCGCAAAGTAACCATTATGTCAGAGATGTGATCATGCCCTCGAACTGGCAGTAAATATTTCAATTCCAGTTCTATCAACGTTATTGTACCACTTACTTAGGTAGTGGCTTTAAGAGAAAATATGATCTGATACACTTCGAAAGTATTCTTTTTTTACATTCTAGTGTTTTTTGTTTGTTTCTGTGTCCCTTTTCCAATCCAATGCGGCAAGTTTAGACAGTTTTTCAAAAGCCCGCTGGTTCCAAGGGAGGACCGTTTGCATCTCTCATTGTGTTCATTGTCGAACAATTCTCACGCTGAACCGTTTGGATCCTTCTGCAGCAGATGACCCAGTTGATACAATTGTTGCAATTTTGATGCGCTTAACTTTGTCGATGTCGATATATGTATATCTATCATACTCTCCTTGAACGATTATGGGTCCATATGCACTACGGTTTATTCTTCTCTCGAAGAATCACAGAACTAATTCATCTGCTTGTTTCATAATCCACGATTCTTCATTGTATAGGAATATACATAAGATCAGTATCTGGTACTGATCTGGAACTCAGATACAGTAAAGTTATAGTTGCTAACGTTTATGCACCGCTCATCAAAACATAAACCTGCTTTTGCTGACTGCTTCTCAATGCATGAGAAGGCCATAGTAACTTCTAAAAATTGTCGACCAGTAATGTCAATGTCATAACCTTGTGCAGTTAACATTTGGTTGATATTGCATTCGCCATTCAAGAGTAAATTGATGAGGTCGAAAAATAGACTGTCACCTTGCCTAAAGCACCGGCTAGTATAAAATTTCTAAAAATTTCATTTGTCGTTACTGAACAATTCGAGTCAGTCGTTATCATTTTATAAAGGCATGTAAGCTTCGCAGGAACGCATATGTCGATCTGTCTTCCGTCGGTTTCAAAGGATTATTTGCAGTGCTGACTTTGACGCGCGATAGTTAGCACACACATTTATCGTTTCCATGATCCCGAGTTCAAGCCCGCATGCAGCCAACCTATCATTACTTAAGCAGCAATCACCTAGATGTGTCTAACGAATGCTTCGAGTAGTGAAATAAACGACAAGTCTGGTAAATGCTTCTGTCTGTCACGTTCAGAATTGTCGTTAAAGCGTAGGTCCCATGGAGTGAGTCTAAAAATAGAATGCCTGTAAGCTCACTGAATGTAAGCTCTCCCATATCTTATTTTTGGGATGCCAGGAAATTTGTGTTTTTTTTTTATTTTTTGTTTAATTTTTTTATTTTTGTTTTGTTTTTTTGTTTTTTTTATTTCTTATATTTTTTGTTTTTTTTTTTTGTTCTTTCTATTTTTTTTATTTTTTGTTTTTTTTATTTTTTTATTTTTTGTTTTATTATTATTTTTTTATTTTATTTACAATATGAATATCTGGTCAGTTGTAGATTTAACAAGTCTAAAGATCAGATACAATCGCAATTACTTTTCTTTTAACATCCTAGAAAGGATCATGTATGAGAGGGATAAAAGACGCTTACAGTTCAATCATCAGTATCATGATTTACCTTAACCAATAAATGTTCATTATAAGGTCATATAAGGCCAACAGCGTTTAGTAACTCTTCCAGCATGTCAACGGTACCTTCTAAATTTATCTTCCTAAACCGTGATATTGGTATTCTTACCTCGTATTTTGCCCCTGCCTACAGTTGGCGTGATTTATACACTGGTGTTGCCTACCGGAACTGGCAATTTATAGAAGTGGTTTTTTAGAGCTTTCGGGCTTCCCCAATATAGCCATACCTGCCCACAATCTCTCTCAATATTTTCATAACAGTTTCTTTCCGTTTGAAAGTATACCCCTATTTCGTTTGCTACATTTCGATATTTCATTTGCTTCTGCAGCATCCTTTTTCTCAGATACATTTTCTTTGTGTCAGCTCTTATCAATGCGGAATTTTTTTGTGAGTCAATACCGCCTTTGAATACGAATCTATTGGTTCGTTGGGACAAGAATGTCTAAGGACACTCACTGAAAAATTATACACGGTCTTGTCTCCATTTAGACTGATCCTTTTGGACATTAGAGTTATGCATCGTAAGACTAAGACAATTAGTTTTAATATTTTTTGTTAACGAAATATTTATGGCGCGAACTTTTATTGCTACCTATGTACATCTAGTTCTAAAAGCCTAAAAACAATGTGCAATCTCGTCATAATTAATAAGAATATTTGCCATTTCAAAATCCTTATCGAACACCCCTCGTACAGTAGCATTTTCTCATATTTTTTTTGTGTTTCTGAATTTATTTTTTGTTTTTTTTTTTCCTATTGCATGTTGTAGATGTCTCTGTCTTCAGTAACTACTTACATCAGACGACAATGTAATTCGCGTAACAATTTCTGGCGTTGTTGTTGCTAGTTGCTGCTGTTGGTATCTTGTTGCTTCTGTTTGTTGGTTCTTTTTTTTTTTTTTTTTTTCTTCTACAAATCATGTTGCACTGCGTTCAATGAACTCGCACACGCTCTCTCAACATAGTATTTGAAACTCATTCATAGGCACAATTTACTCGGTCTTGGCCGTTCATTAGCTATTGGCGGTTAGGCTGAGGATTCAGTGATTGAAGGTGGTGACGGTGGCGACGGCAACGACGAAGGCAATGCTTGCTAGTTAGTAACAACCACATCGTTGTCTCAGCAGTAGTTGCTGGCTGCCTCTGTTTGTTGCAAATTTGTTCGATGCCAACATTTCATTAAGTTGTGCTTTTGAGTTGTTGTGCCTCCTTCTTTCTTCTATGCTATGTGTACGTACCTCCTCTAATAGTCAGCGAGCGAAAAAAAAGAAACCACATGCTAACATAAATGGTGTTGAACCAACAAGTGACTATCATCCAATCTAAGTAACCATTGATAGAAATGTTTGAATGACTAAGAAGTTGCTGCAATTAACGCAAGAAAAATGGGGGGCAACAACAGCAGTACCCTAAGCAGGCTTAATAGCAAGAACATCTTGGTCGTTGTCACCGTCATCGTCAGCCAACTTAAAATGATTAATTTATTTTGTTTGTCATGATGAATTCAAAATGATTGTCATCTTTCAGAGCTTAGAGCAATGCACAGACATTTGTTCGAATGTTGCCGGCCAGAAAACATATCGATTGATTGCAATATATATTTGTAAATGATTTGTCAATAAATTATGATTAATTACCTTTGGCAGGCAGCATTAAAGATGCGTGCGGATGCAATAGTAGTTCGATTACGGTATGTGAAAAAAAACGTTTAACACAGTTCATTGGTGGTAAACAAAGATTGGGGTTAATTGTATGGTTCTGAAATGTCACACATTTGAACGACGTTGTGTTTCGTAGAGTTAATGAGATTGATGTGAAATCAGTGATACACCCAACATGAGGTATATATCCAAGGTTGTGTGATACACATTGTGCAAAAACAGTGTAAAATTTGAAACAATAATATTTTGTGTGTTTATTGACCAATGGAGTTGGTCAAGACGATGCTAATAAATTTGAAACAATAATATTTTGTGTGTTTATTGACCAATGGAGTTGGTCAATAAAATCACAAAATATTATTGTTTCAAATTTATTAGCATCGTCTTCAAAGTAGATCCTTCCGAAATATGTGGCAACCACATTTCACTGTACTTATTATTCTACTGCTGACTGAAACAATTGAAATAAAGAAGTCCTGAAATTTCTATTCGTTCGGAAATTTAAAGTTTGAAATACTACACACATACGGAAACTACTTCAGTTCTTACCGCGAATTCTCTTTTATATATTCTATCGACTGAGTACGGCTTCTACGAAATTGTAGTTTGAAGTTTGGAAAGAGAAAACTGTCAGCCGGAGCCATATCAAGTGAATATGGTTGGTGTTCAGTGATACTTGTTGAGCTTTTGGTCCGGATTTCATTCACAATGGTAGCTTTGTAAGACCGTGCGTTATCGGGAGGCATACGAAACTCATAAAATTATGTCTTAGTACTAGATACAAAGCGTCTTAACAATCTGGAGACGGAATTGACTCTTCGCGACCTTTCCGCGATTGAAGTTTTGAAGAAACTTCTGGTCTTTAGGAACTAATAAATCGAGTCTTTCGCTTTTGAATGCATTTTACCACTTATTACTTACATACACTTATTCAAATTCCTTTCATAACATTTTCAACGATTTAGCATAAGCATAGTAGGGCACTGTATGAAGGCGGTCCCAGAACTAGCCGACCTAACAAAGAAAACACAAAAAAGTTGGGAAAAATTTTCTTTATTTTCAATATAATCATCCCCTTTTAGCTCGATACACTTTTTCCAGCGATATTCAATAGTTTCCATACCCTTTTTGTAGTAAGAACTGTCAAACTCCTTAAAATAGCCATCAGTTGCAGACTCCACCTCTTCATAGTTTGCAAATCTTTTACCACCGAGCCATTTTTTCAAGTTTGGGAATAGAAAATAGTCCGAGGGAGCTAAATTTGTCGAATAAGATGCGTGGGGTAGCAATTCGAACTTTAATTCATCAATTTTGGGCATCGCAGTAGTGGATGTGTCAACTGGATGAAACAGCATTTTCTTTTTCCTAAAATGCGGTCTTTTTTCCATAATTTCATCAACTAAGCCTTGCAATAAATTAGCATAATGTTCGTCATTGATGGTTTTTCCTTTCTGAAGATAGTATACAAAAATAATCCCAGATGGAATCATCTTCGTTGAACACGATTCTTCCATTCCAGTCCATTGCTTTGACTATTCCTCTGCCTCAGGTGTGAAATGGTGGACCCATGTCCAATAACTCATCCGTGCTTATAAATCGACTCAAAAATTCGGCTATATTGCGGTCAAACATCGACAAACATTCTATTTAAACATCTTGTATTGAAAGCAAGCGCGGCACCCATCTTGCGCACAGCTTTCTGATCATTAAATCTGCGGTCAATGAACGGCGTATAACATTTTTTGAAATGCCTATCATTTCAGCCAGCTCACGCACCTTCATCATCCGATATCATTTTATGGATCTTCTCAACCGTGTCTGATGTGGACACCTCAATTGGTCGACCACTACGGTGTTCGTCTTGGCAGCTTGTACAGCCTTGTTCAAACTCTGCTACCCAATATTTTACAGTCGTAAACGAAGCATCTGACTTCCCTAGAGTAGAGCCTAGCTCGGCTTTTATATTGTTTGGACTGAGACCTTTCAAATGAAAATATTGAATTACATAACAGTAACCATTTTTGTTTTTCATGTTTACAAATTCATCGAGTTCGTTTATATTTGATGACTCAAATAGAAATTATAATCAACGTGGTGTGTTGAAACATAAAACATATGTTTTATAAGGTTGCCACTTTTCACCAAAATTATTTTTCTCAAGCTACTGGCACCATCTACACGTCATGTCGGTTAGATTTTGGTTCGCCCTCGTGTCATATGTTGGTTAAGTTTAGTTTTACTAGTGAGTATATTGGACAGTACCACACGCTTTCGGGTACGTACACCTTGCAAATTGAATGATTTATTGAAATTTATTTTCCGTGTTGAAAATCGTAATGCAATAACCTAAAACTTTTGTTAATTGTAAAAGCTACTGTTTTTCATAGCAGACACAAATTACATAATTTAACACACATGTTGCTAGATCCATATCTTTCATTCATTCAATTCTACTAAATTTAGTATATTGGTCCACATTACCACGCCCCTTCTGGCACTTTATCACCACTGTATAAGACGTGATTGAAGGTATACGAGTATGTGACTCAGTTTACTTGAATGAATTGAAGTTTTGCTGTATTAACTGTTGTGATATTGGCGCCAATTTAAAAAAAATCTGGCTATTTCTACTGTTGCAGTAATTATTGAGCCTGCAATTAATTAGCGCTATTGGTTAGCACACATAATGTATTCTTATTCATATTCTGCCGTTGATGCAGGATGATGTAGAATAAAATATTCAAATTTACGTAAATTAATTCGCAAATATTAGTAAGTGCTGTGCCAAGTGGCACTCACTTACTAATGGCCACATAACCTAACGTAGATTTTACAATCTAAAGCTGGATGTACGAATTATTTATCTTATTTCTCTTTGGTAATTGTGTGGCCCACAATAAACATTTTCAGATTGTTATCTGCCAAAGTAATTTATTGTAACAATTAAACATTATTTATAATTTAATTTGATTAAGTTTTATAATCATTGAAGGCGATCGTGCAACCACACATTTGTCCTATTAATATCAATTAGGACTACAATTGATTTGTGAACTCAACGCACCTTTTAAACCAATGATTCACATAATCATTATTATTACTTACATTATGGTGCGATTATTATTAATTTAACCCAAACAACAAGTGGTTATTTTCAATTTTTGTGTGTAGATTTCAAACGAACGTCAAAGAAAAAGCAAAAAAAAAAAAAAAAAAACTTGCATCACTCTGTGATGTTGTCTATAACCAGACAGCGACTATTTTGCAGGCGATTGTCTTAGACTTTGGCTAAGGCGTCTGGTAGCTCCATCATCTACCATATGGCTTCTATGGCCATGTAAAGCTGTGTGCAGATTGTTTCAATCTTACACAATTTTTTTTTTTTGTTTATTTTTGCTATTTTCATAGATTTTCTTGAGGAGTTCAAGCTTGGTTAGTTTTCAAATTGCCGGTTAATTTTTGTTGTTGGCGTTTGCGTTTTTTTTCTCTTGTTTTCGTTGAAAAATTATGCTGTCTACTAAATGTTGTTAAATTTTGCATAATTTTATATTTGTATAATAACTATAAGTTGCCGTACAACACAACACCAAACAAACAACAAACATGCTAAATGTGAGGTTAAAATTCGCATTTTTCGTAAACGTTCATAACTACCATGAATTTGATTAAATGAGCTCTAGACATGCAGAAAAAAATGGAAATAAAAAAAAAAAAATTAACAACTAGTTTTGTTTTTCCTGCAATGAATTTCTAATAAATGCATTTGGTTTTCTAGGTTGTAACTAAATATGTTGATTTATTTTAAGAATATTATTTTACACTAGTTTTCAGTTAAAAGTTAATTTAGGCGTATTTTCCATAGTTTCCAGAATCTTTCGGATTTTTGTGTTATATTATAATTTATTCGTACCTGAAACCTGAAAATAGGTATTATTTTGTTCTTGCATTTATATTCGCTTCACTGACCATAATCATATTCTAAATGTAATCCATTTTAAGCACATCTTTCCATCAATATTTTTACGCTTTTTGGATGTTTTGCATGTGATTCACAATTTTTTTAAAAATATCAAATACAATTTTTTTTAAAATTTGGAATTGCAAATGCAATTTCGAGTGTCGAATCACTGAAAGTAGTACAAAACGCCTACGTTGAATCTACTTAATGGAAAACACATGCATATGAGTGGTACAGTGCATTCAAAAGCAGTCGAGATTTGGTGGAAGATTTGCCTCGATCTAATCGCCCTTCCTCAACTGCCAATAATATTGACAAAGTGAAGTAAATGGTGACTCTAAATCTTCGTTTAAGTTTGAGACATATAGCCGCTGAACATCCTGCGTCTCATGAGTAAATTTGTCCAATTTTACACGATTGTTTGGGCATTAAACTCGTTGCGTTTCGACTAGTTGTGAAAGGCCTGCATTTCCTTCAAAAACCTTAATCTTGTAAACGTTACTAAAGACGAGTCAATTCTGATCAAACTGAACTTCCTGTGTCTCATAAGTAAATTCATTCAATTTTACACGATTGTTTGAGTATGAAACTCGTTTCGTTTCGATTAGTTTTGAAAGGCCTGCATTTCCTTCTGATCAAACTGTTGAATGAATTTCAACATTAAAAGTAATCACATTCAAAAACCTTAATCTTGTAAACATTACTAAAGACGTGTCAATTCAAATCCCACACTTCGAAAATGTATTATGTGATAATGACAATATATTAAGTGGCGCCTTTTATTCGGAATGACACCTTTTAATTAAGCCAAAACTAAAAAAAATCACATCGAAGTTGATTAAAAGTCAAGGTAATGTTGAATGTTTCCATGGATTATCGTCATAAATGCCAACAATCTCAACTTAATGAGATGCTAAAACAGTGTACATTTAGCGTATTGTTTTCGCTTTTGGATGTATTGCCGATCATCAGCGTAACATTATATTAATTTAATATTAACATTAACTATGACATTATTGTAATATTAGTATAAAGATAGAAAAATGATCTGAAAGCGAATAAAAAAACCAAAATCAAATTCAGAAATAAGTTTGATGCTTGTTGAAATTAGTGCAATGCTAAACTTGACGCAACTGAAGGAAAGATATGAATCCATGAATACTAACGCCGAGTTAAATGCCATTCTGGGGGAGTCTGTTTCTTCGTTTACGACTGTAAGATATTGGTTACCAGAGTTTAAACGAGGCCGTACAAGCTGCCGCCATAGTGGTCGACCAATTGAGATGTCCATGCCAGAGACGTTTAAGAATATCCATCGTCCACTGAAGTTGCATGAACTAGTTGAAATGATAGACATTTTAAAAATCGTATATTGATCGGAGATTTGAAGATGAGAAAGCCGTGTACAAGATGGGTTGCCGCGTTTCCTTTCAATAGAGCAAAAACAGCGTCGTGAAGATATTTCAGTAGAGAGTTTGGCGATGTTTCACCGCAGTAAAGCCAAATTTTTGCGTTGATTTATAATCATTGATGAGACATGGGTCCACCACTTCACAACTGAGACAAAGAAGTTACTAAAGCAGTGGACTGCTGGAGAATTGTGTCAAAAAAAGGCAAAGACGGTAGCATTTGCAGGCGAGATCAGGACGCCTGTTTTTTTGGGATGCGCAGGGGATATTTTTATTGATTATCTTCAGAAAGAAAGAACCATCAACGGCGAATATTATGATAATATTACAGCGTTTAGGTAATGAAATTAATGGGAAAAGGCCGCATTTGTCAATGGCCAAAATTGATGAACTAAAGTTCGAAGTTGTTCATCACGCACCTTATTCGCCAGATTTAGCTCCCTCAGACTATTTTCTATTTGCAAACTTAAACAAATTGTTAGGTGGTAAAAGATTTGCCAACAATAAAGGGGTGGAGTCTGCGGTTGATGGCTATTTAAAGGATTTTGACAATTCTTACTATGAACAGGGTATAGAAGCTATTGAATATCGCTGGAACATGTGTATCGAGCTAAAAGGAGATTATATTGAAACATATGTAAAGAAAATGTTTCCCAACTTTTTCGTATTATTAGGTCGGTTCCTTCATTTCATATGAAAAAAATATTTACAATTATATGTTGTCAGTTGTTTATATTTCCTGCGTAGATCTAATCAATCAAGTGGCCACCTATCTTTTGTTAAATGTACAACAAATTGATAAAGCTTCTGCGGTTGATGGCTATTTGAAGGAGTTTGACAGTTCCTACTACAAATAGGGCATAGAATGTATTGAATATCACTGGAACAGGTGTATCGAGCTGAAAGGAGATTATGTTGTAAAATAAAGAAAATTTTTCCCAACTTTTTCGTGTCTAGTCGGCAAGTTTTTTGGCCGCCCTCGTAGTTTCCGTTTTTTGATCCTTCATTTCGCATGAAAAAAAATATTTACAATTATATGTTATCAGTTGTTTATATTTCCTGCGTAGATCTAGTCAATCAAATGGCCACCTACAGTTTATTAAGTGTACAACAAATTGATAAAGCTTCAATCGAATGAATTAAGTTGCCGACAAGCACACATTAGTTTTGACACATATTCTTTTTTGACCACAAATTGCAAATATCCAGCATGACTCAGATATCTGCTACTCAATCGCCTCACTGGTTTGATAAGAAATTTAATTTTCATTTTTAATTTTAATTTTTAATTTAAATTAATTTAAATTTGTTTTAATTAATTTTTGTAAGCCACAAATTTGCAAATAACAAGGATGGCTCAGATGTCTGTTAATCAGTTGCCACACCGGTTTGATGTGGTGGAACATTCCAAATCTTATTCTATTTCTGCTTTGATTTCAAGTCTCATTTTTTCTTAATTAACTGTCAGAGTGTCAACTTATGGTTAATGTTTAACTAAAAAATACTTGCCTGCCATTGTTCTCTATTGTTTCAATTTTGAAAATGTTAAATGTTATTTACGTATCAGCTCGTTTTTCCCCCATTTCGTTATTAATAATATTTGATTTAACTGAGATATAAAAAATTGATATATCAGCTGGCTACTCCAGCGCCGCCTATTTGCCTGCATGCAAAAATCTAAATATATCAGCCTAGCGGAGCAGTGACGGCCGTTTATCGGAATAAATGCAATAAATGTATAAATCGATCGGTATCAAAAGTGGCCCTGACAAAAATGCATATTTGATTAGTATCAATCGTAATTATTGAACGCAAAAACAGCAAATAAATGACAAAATCCACAAATAAAATAAGAACGAACACACATTTTAATGACATACAATTGGGTGTGTGTGCGGGTGTGTATTTTAGTATGTGTATTAGTTCACAAATAGACGACATATGTACTATAAATAGAATTTATTAACGCGACGTGTTTGCAACACCCTGCTGCATTGCGCCCAATTTTTTTTATTTCAACTTACTTTGTTTTATATTGACGACTCACACCATAGCTGGGTGAGCAACGGATTGCATCTCAAACAGTGTAGTGTCAACACTACAGTATCATTGATTTTTAATTGGAGCTGATTTTAATCATATATTATTATAAATAATATCTTTTAAACGTTGTTGGTGTTCTAAGAATGAGAAAAAATTAAACAAATTGAAACACATACAATCAATTAGCAAATTGTTGTAATTTGCAATTAAATACATCTGTTTTCAATTTACAGGGTGGCACACAAATCGTACTACAAACACAATGTCAATGGGGATTGTTATTTAAAGCTGTTAAAAGAGTTTTTTTTTTGTAACCAACAACAATGTAACCGTAAATTAATTTAATTTAACCAAAAAATAAGGATGTCTGATTCGGCAGGAACGGGTTCACTTCTGACAAGTGAAGATTCCTCAAGAGATTTATAAAAATATAAAAAATAGCGGGGATTAGTTTTCGTTTCCAAAGTTTATTAGAGATTATACCTTGAATCAAATCCAGGATTATGTGTGCAGGCAAACTCGTCTTACACGTATGGGGGGAGTATCAGAACATAGTCACTTCCAGAGTTCCATCGTAGACCAAGCGTTTGGGTGTTGCTTGTATCAGATAATTTAAGGAACTCTGTGTCAAGTAACTGTTCTGGGGGGATACCTTGTAATAGAAACTCATGCTTGGATTTGCATTTTCTTAGGCAGAATCCAGCCGAAGACAAAACATTTACAAGGTGATTTTTAGCAGCAATGGCTTCGGGAAGATCGTTTGATCTCCATAAGACGTCGTCGACGTACTTAAAATTTCTGAGAATATCACAAACAACGGGGGTTTCTGGCTCACATTGCGTAGCTAGTCCTAGTAGTACTCTAGTGGCCAGATAGGAGGGGGTACAGTTGACACCGAATGTGGCGGTGTTCAACTCAAAATAATGAGGATCGTCATTGGGATTATCGCGAGGAAGAATCCTTTGATATGGCGTGGACTGTATGTGAGTGGAGTGAGTTTGACGAGTATGGCTCGTTGAAGTCATGAAAGAGGGGATGAAAGAGGGGTGGCCCACTGTTACTGGGCTTGAAGTTGATGCTTCACTGGCTACAGGGTAAATTATTGTAACAAGATAATGATATTTTAACATCAACTGTTACAACATTCTGTTCGTTATAAACATTGCTGTTAATCAGTGCTAAAATTGCATATCTGTCAAACATCATCGACAGCTCCAACAGGTTCAATAAAATTAATATCCAGAATCCCCACTCCCTAAGGTCACTTGACCTGACTGCTCCGGACCTTTTTTATGGATTTATGTCAAGCAAGAGGTGTACAAAACGAAATCAAGGAATTGAAGCAGTCCATTCAAACAATAATTGAGGAGATCCCGGCCTGATCCCTTTAGGGGTCATAATGAATAATTTTCTGATCAGGTGCCCCATAAGCGCTAATAGACATGAAGATCGTTTTCGATCTGTCATCTTCAAAACCAATTAGTTACATAAAATAAAATTGAACTTTCTATATAATAACAAAAAATTTGATTAAAAAAAATTATTTGAATTTCTTATTGTAGCACAATTGATGCGCCACACTGTATTTGTAATTTACATTTACATTGTAAATAGTGATTCGAGGAATTGTTATCACCCATTATTAATTTGCTTTCGATCATAAATTTGTATGAGCGACGTGACTAAAGGCGCATTTCCACATGTTAGTTGTGTTATTCCTGTGTGTACTGATGAACACCGCGATCAAGTTAGCATTTACAAAGTTATGACGTTTTAACAGCAAAGTCATAAGTTTGTCATTGGTTATAAATTGTTCGCATTTCCGTCTTCTTTGTTTCTCAAATTTGCGGAAGTTTTGTGATATCTACTACATATTAATAGTGAATGCATTCAGACAAACTATAGAAGTTTTCTTTCGCTAATTTTCACACGTAATTTCAAAAGAATTCACTACAAATGTAAACACATGATCTTTATACTTATCTTTTTTTTTGCCAAAACTTGTTAAAAATGAATTAAAAATGAACTTAAAATAAATTTGCAAACTTTCCATGGACATACCCAATGTAACATTACATATAATTGTACTTTATGTTACCCTTTTTGCCCACATTTGGGCTAAACATATTGCGAATTTTTCCATTTAATAAATCGCCCAAGAGAATCCCCACTGTGTCTCTAAATTTGCAAGGCACGGAAATTCCACAAAATAGTGTCAAGTATCTGGGTATTATACTTGATAAAAAGCTGACATTTAAGGAACTCGTATACAAGACATGCGAAAAGGCTATTCGATGCGGAAGAGCAATTTACCCACTGCTAAAAAGAAAATCGAAGTTGAATGTCAAGAATAAAATGCTATTATATAAAACTTGTATAAGGCCAATTATGACATAAGGGCGCCAAGTCTGGTTTACAAAAGCTGCTACTACTTTCCGGAAAAAACTTCAAATAATACAAAATAAGAATTTACAAATTATTTACAATTTATCTATTCGCTACCCAACATTACACCTACATCGAAATTTCAACGAAGACACATTTAGTATGGTTGTACATAATGTCACAAGAAGCTTTGAAGATCGAAACAGATGCTCCAACTATGAATTAATATGAAATTTATAGATATAACTATCTTCTAAACCTTCGTTTCGAAGATGAAAGAAGTTATTATTATCCCAATTTCCTTACACTTAAATTAGGTTTTTTACTATCTTTTTTACCTAAAAATGTAATATAAATATTAAACGAATTACCTCTCATAAAATAAGATATAAATTGTTGCAATACTACTAGTAAAATCTCAAGCCTTGTGAATATTAAAATTAATTTTAAAACTGTATAATGATAGTATAAATAAATGAAAAAAAAAAAATTATTGCGAATTGTTAAGAAAAATAAAATAAATGTCAGATAATATTTAACGAAAGCCAGAAATTACATTTGTAACTACCATAAATTATAAAACCAAAAAGTTGTTACTCTGCATAGCATAGCAAATATACTTACATTGAATTGAGATAAATTTCTTAATTTCTTTTATTTAAAATCTCCAAACAAATAATATCTCAAATCTCTTGAGAAATTATCTGATTAAAGGCGCCTTAACATTCATCAGCAGGCCGACTTGCCTTCGGAGCGGTACAAGAAGATTACCTCAATCCCAAAATACAGTCCACAACTTACTCTATAAATTTCCAATAAATTTCTCTCAAACGCCGCATGGCACCTAGATAATATCATTTATTCACTCTCTGACCTTTTAGTAAGAATTACAAGTGCACAACACCGCGATAATAAAAAAAATTTTGATATTTGTTTGACTTTTGATTGACTTTAGCTTGTTTTTTCTTCTTCTACAACATTTCTATACTAAATTTGAAACAAATTTGAAACAATTTCGTTTGACATTTATTATCCATTGTAAAAATCACAACTGACTGGTAACTGACATAATCAAATACTGTGAACAAACTAAGTCAAAGAAGATAGCGCTCTAACGTTGTGTATAGGATATTGTTGGCAATTTTGACAATCCGTTTTTAAATGGTCAATAACGGTACTTGTTTGGCAGGATGTAAATTAAATTATCTGTATGATCAAGCTACAATTTCAAATGAAAATGTTTTTAAGCTTAACAGTTGCCACCTACAAGGACGATGTTAAAGGTTTGTGCATTAAAAGAAACGAATTGAATTTCGTCATAATATTGGCACTGAAAGTCTCGAAATTTCTATTATTAGATTAGAGATTTATAGGTAATTCTTGTTTTGATTATAGAGATTTTAATACATTTAACGACAAACCTTTGGTGTAAAATTCTGCAGATTTAAAAACTTCTGTTAACTTTCATATCTGTTAAGAATATCGGAATATTCAGAACAATTAATGTTCAGACTATTATTCTATTTGGCGTTTTGGCAGTTCTTTGCAAATATTATTTTATTATAAATACATTATGTGTAAAAAATTGTGTAATTTTTTTCCTACGAAATATGTACCACTTTACGAAATTACGTTGTTAAATGTTCCCAAAAGGATACAAGGCATTGCTTACATTTTCCGTGCAATATATAATATATATACTCGTATACCCATAACAGTAGCATAAGTATCAAATTCCATCATCTAACCTCTAGTGGTTCCTGCTGTATTGTGTTTTAATTTTGGATATTATGATTCAACTTTACGGATTTTGGTTGTCATGCTCCTTTTTTTCAGGGAAGATATATTATAGATCGCGCCTAATTTTCCTCGACTTTTGAAAACATTTTGCTTACAAATTGCATTAATACAATTTAAAATACACATACAAACAAACAACATAAAATTTTCTGTGTTCAAATAGTTAGATTTTATAATTTATTAAAATGAGTGTATTATATATGTACATATGTTGCATATTTGAAGGAATCCCAACGCCACCTGTCGTGCATAAAATGTACTATTACTTCTGTTTTTAACTATATGCATCCTTTACGGATCCATCTTACTACCATTAAACAAATTATAGTCTGTTGATCATTTGGTTCTTAGATTTCCTTATTTATTTTATCTAAACATAATTTTTATACTTTATTAATTTAAATTTATTATTATTATGACTTTTTCATTGGCATTTGATTGTTTGATTTACGGATTTACCTCCTACACCAAAATATTCGTTATTTACCTGACAAGCAAAATTTAATTTTAGTGTATCTTTATTTGACTTAATTTTAGTGCTCTCTTCGTTGATTGCTATGAAATTCCGTTTTCACAAATTGAAATTTGAAATTGAAATAACTGAAAGCCATGGTCCAGTATAAGAAGTTTTTTGATTTTTTCTATTTCACCCGTATTGCGATTATACTAACAAATCCATTAAAAGCAATCTATTCGTTGGCTAATGAATGATCGCCTAGATATTTACGTTTCCAATAATTTTCTACATTTAGTTCTGCCAATTCTGCTAATGACTACATTTCCTAATCCCTCACGTCATTCACCTCTGAATCCATGTGATAAATCACGATCCATAAATAAATCACATTTGTTGCATTACGCGATCGACCCCACCAGTTTGATGGATTATCCAGCTGCTCAGATATGAAATTCGATACGATATTCGACTTTAAGCTCAACTAAAGCTATAACTATAAATGTACAACTTAATCCAATCCAATGGTAATCTGTCTTTTTGTGTTTGGTTTTTTTCTTCTTTTCAAATCTGCACTGCTACTGATTGTGTGCTGCATTGAGTGCGCCTCATGTATGCCAATTGTCTCGTAAATCTCCACCAGTTTGGGTTACAAAATTTTTCTCAAGCAGCTATAATTTGTTTGTTTTCAAAATTGCATTTTGTATGTGATGACTAATAACCATAAAAAGCAATTTAATTATGGTTAACTGTCTACTAGCGAAGAAACTATCACGTAAAATAAAACTTACTTACATACGACGACAACGGACTACAAATGCGCAGAGTCAATGTTTGTTATTGACCTAGAAAAAAAGCTATGATTGAAACATTGTGATTTGTGTCAATTTTTTTTTTGCAAGTATTTATTTTAGAAAAAAAAATTAATAAAAAGTTTGTGTGTGTTTTTTTTCACTTCGTTTTAAAATTTATTATTTATGGTTATAACTAGTAAAAATGCACCTATCATTAAATTGAAAACGGCTGCAGAAAAATGTGTTCTTTATGCACACAATTTGGGTGCCACAGTGTTTTGGCACAGAATTATTTTTTAGTTCCACTATAACACTATAACGTTTCAGTAATGATCATTTTGTTCTTAGATCTCTTTATTTATTTTACTTTAATATTAATTAATTAATTAATTTCCTTACTTTTTTAATTTAAATTCATTTATATAGCCGGTTGTATTACTAGAGCAGAATATGCTTTATTTACCTGGCAAGCAAAATTTATATTTTATTTTTAGTATATCTTTATTTGACTTAGTTTCAGTGCTTTCTTCGTTCATTGTTATGAATTCCCGTTTCCATAAATTGCAATTCAAAATAAAATAATTAAAAGCCGTGGTACCGTATAAGTTCTGTTTCACCTTCACCAGTATTGCGATTATACTAACTATATAAACCTCCAAGTTTATACTTACTTTTAAGTTTAATGAATTAATTTTGAATTTAATGGAAATATGAAATTTAAATATTATAAAAGATAACTTAAATAAGAGCGTTAATTTTGAATTTAATGGAAATATGAAATTTAAATGTTATAAAAGATAACTTAAATAAGAGCGTTATCTTTTATAATATTTAAATTTCATATTTTCATTAAATTCAAAATTAATTCATTAAACTTAAAAGTAAGTATAAACTTGGAGGTTTATACATGCCGCCGGCCATGCACTTGTGCTGGAGAAGTTGTGGCACATAAAACTGAGGCAAGCGATCTAATGGCTTCCGATAGGATGTGCTGATCTGGTGTCCTGGTTTCTGTTGCAGATTTCCTCACTAACAAATCCACTAAAACCAATCTATTCGTTGCCTAATGAATGGTCGGTCACCTAGATATTTTCTAATACTCAAAAAAAAAAAAAAAAAATTATAATAAAATTATAAAACATATCAGCAATATAACAAAATAACAGCACTAAAAAATATTAAACCACAAAACTTTTATTTATTTACTTTTTTTATTTATTTATGTTTTTATTAATTTGCCACTTATTAAACAAATATGATGATGATTTATTATGGTTGTTTGAATACAAATTCATTACGCTTGTTTTTATATTCCAACTTTATTAAGCGGAATGTAGCTTCAAAATATAAAATAAAAAAGTTATAAAATTATAAAATAAGGTATTTAACTAATGGAATATTGAAGAAAGAAAAATAGTGAAATAAAATAAAATAATAAGATGAAACAAATAAGGTGATGGTGAAAAATATTCAGTAACATTTTTAATGATTGTCCGGTATGAAACCATATCTTATAAGTTGTATTATTGTTACTAGGAATTAACATCTGCTGTATATACTATTTTCGTCAATCATTATCGCCATTAAAAACAGTTTTTTTTGACAATTTTTACAGGGTGGCACGCTAATTGCACTAAGAAATTCAAATATCATCGTTTGTTTAATCAATGTATTTCATTTATTTCTTCTTTTTTTTAAATACAGAAAATTCAATTTTATTCTATATAACTAATTGGTTTTGAAGATGATAGACAGTAAATTACCTCCATTCTCATTCACTCATATGCGACACCTTATCAGAAAGCTATTCATTGCGGGGGTTGTTTTAATGGACTACTTCAATTCAATCAAATTTCTTGGTTTAGTTTTGTTCACCCCTTGCTTGACTTAAAAAACAAAGTCTGGCGCAGTCAGGTCAGATGATCTTGGGGGCTAGCAGGAAGTGGAGTTTGTGGATATTAATTTGTTTGAGAATTTTCGTTGCAGCATCGCTATAACCGGTCTGGCTTTATTTGCAGTTGTCCCATCTTGCTGGACCAAATGCTTTTGAAACGGATACGTCTTCGCCGCAGTTCTGGGTAAAAAAACTCCTTCAACATCTTTAAATAACTTTAAATAACGATCCCCAATGGCAGTTGACAGTAGCACGATTCGTGCGCCACCCTGAACTTTAATGCAAAATACTTTAATGCAAAATTTTTGTCCTAATTCATCTACTCGAAATGTTTCGCAAAAGGCCAAGCATAATAGTGCAAAATAATTTATAAATCGTAAACTATAGAGCAACTACAAAATAAAATAAAGTAAGCTAAGATAAAAAAAATAATATAATGAATTCATAAACTCTTCCATTTTTCCCCTATATACGAGTAGAACATATTCCAATGTTCCATTGAGTTAACTTCCTGATGCCGATCACTGTTTTTGGCACCCGTAGCGATTTGACGCATCAGAGGACCAAAATATCACTTAAAATCGAACAATTCAACTCCATGCGTTTTAAACACTCCACCCGCTTTTCCAAGTATCGTAGAGGGCGCGCCTAAAAAGAAATCAGCAGGGGAAAAGTCAGGGCTATATGGTGGAAAGTGGGTTTAAATATTTTTTGCGATGTGTCTGCCGCAACTCATATAGTCAAGATGGAGAATAATCCTTATTTCTTCAAAGACTGGCGCATAAATAGCTGTTATTGGCAACCAAATTACAGAAAAAGAATAGCGCTTTTTGCCGTAGCTGGGGATGGCGCTTCAAGGCTTAAAGTCTAAGCAAATTGATTGACACAACGTTGTTAATTTGCGTCGAAAATCAGAAAAAATGATCGCTAGAAAATGTTTAAAATTTAAACTCATTTTTTAACAAGGTTGAGTAAAATCAATCAACACACGAGGACGGTCCCACAATTAGCTGACCTTACAATGAAGACACAAAAAAGTTGAGAAAATTTTCTTTAATTTTCAACATAATCTCCTTTTAGTTTGATACATTTTTTCCTGCGACATTCAGTAGCTTCTGTACCTTATTTATAATGAGAACTGTCAGACTCCTTAATACAGCCATCAAACACAGACTCCACCTCTTGATTGCCAGCAAACTTTTTACCACCGAGCCATTTTTTCACGTTTGGAAATAGGAAATGGTCCCTTTTTGGCTTTTTGAAAGCAAGCGCGGCAGCCATCTTAGCACATCTTTCTCATCCTCTCTTTGACTGAGACCTATGGAAATATTGAATTACATAACGATGGCGAATTTTTTCCATGTTTGCAAGTTCACTGAGATCTTTTAGTTTTGATGACTCAAATAAGAGTACTACACAACTTGGCGCCTTGAAACTTGAAACATAGTTTTATAAGGTTGCCACCTTTTATTGAAATAATTCTTTTCGAAATACTGGCATCATCTTTACGTCGTGTTGCAAGTTTTCTGCTCATGTGTGGCATTACAAACGAACGTTGGTGTCGGATATAACATACATGTTGTCCCCCTCGTTTTATTTAGAAGTAAACTGTAACAAGGGCTGAAAGTGGAAGCACCTAAAAAACTATCCGGAGAGACCTGAAGCAGAAAATATTTTTACAGCTACGCGAAAACTATTGTGAATTTCATTATATTAAAATTACAGATTTTGAGATCCAAAATGACCGAACTCTCCACACTGTATATGTATATGGTGACTGTTATCTAGTATAGAAATTTATATAATTTACATAGTTCGCATATTCCATTAAGCACTGCCAGATGATTTATGCGTTTCTCCACAAATTGAAACGTTTTTATAACATTTTTATATTTTTGCAACATGATAACATTGAATGGTACTAGTGAGTGAGTAGGAGACTCACGTCTAAATGATGTCAATGAATTCTACCTAAAACAAAACTACAAACCAACGTTAATGTTCGTTGGCAAACAATTTGGTTTTTTATTTATTTTTTTTTTTTTGTTTTTACCTTAAGGCCAAGTTTACAAAGTAATTAATGTACTACAATTTAATTATAGACACATTGTCTATGTCCAGAGATATGAAATAATTTACAATCAAATTGATATCAATTTTTATTTCCAATTTAAAGTTTTAACTTAATATAATAATTTCTAACATATTTCGTATTTCTTTGTTATATTTACAGGTATGTGGAAACATCTTAGATTATTAACAAAATACCTTAAATGGCATTAACTACTAATATCGTGTAGTAAGTATTATGGCCAATCAATTCTAGTAATACTATTGCTGCTACTACAATTTGTATCAATTGGCTGGCTGTCCATCCGGTGGGTCATAAATCTTGTTTAATCTGTAGCATTTTGCATAATATAACAACTCTTAATTATAGCCACATTTATTATTATTATTAGCATAGACTGGTGGTGTTGAGATACCTTTTTATATTTTACCGACAAAGTGTTTTTGTTTTCTTTGAAAAACAACCCATAGTTATGTAAAAATTTAGTTTCCTTAGTTTAGTTCGACTCGACCTCTATTTAATCTCCTCGTCTCCTGCAGATCTTTATAGATAGATAGCCTCAAGTTCTACTTTAATCTTTCGTTCGTATACTTCTTTATTCATTCATTTCCTGCGCAATTGATCTGTTCATTAAGTGGTTGTTATTTTCTACATAGAGCTATAAGAACTCTTTACCGTAGAAAGTGGGTGTGAATCGTCGGTTTCTTCTGTTGCTTTACAGCTATTTCCGCCTTTACATGTTGTAAGCTAAGGGGAGGCCTCTCTGTTGGAGTCGTCGGTACTTTTTATGGAATTTTTCTGGCTTAATCTTCTGTTGCTTTGTGAAATTGATACAATTATTTGTTTGTACACGGCTCGTATTGTTTTATTTCTGTTGGCTGGAAATATAATTTATGACTTGCTGACTTTGAAGAGAAGAACAATATAATTTACATGAAAACTATTCTTATTTCATATTCCCACGTTTAGTTCTAATTGAATTGTTGTGAGTATAAGGAATGCGAAATAGATTTGTTGTTTGTTTCAACAGCTGTAAACGTGAAACAAAATATGATTTCATCAAACTGATGGAAAGTAGGATGATTGTTTTTTTTATATCAAAATTACAAAGAAGTGTTTCAATTTTGAAGATTGCAATTTACTTCTATTTTTTAGATTCATTTTTGTTATCAATTTTCTTCACCCGGTGAATGGTGTTAAGAAAACACAACATTCATCAGCAGGTCGACTTGCCTTCACAGCGGTACAGAAGATTACCTCAATTCCAAAAATACAGTCCACAACCCACTCTAGAAATTTCCAACAGGGTCCAGTGTCAATCATCACAACAAATTGATTACAGCAGTAACAACAACAGTCCATTTGTCGAAGCTGCATTCAATCATCTTCTACTTCTTCATCCACTTTTATGCAAAATGTGAATAAATCAAATTCCAGTTAAAAAAAAAAATCAACAAATTTAAGTAAATCAATAAACTACGAAAAAGTTTTGAAGCCTTGCAAAATGTTTCCAAAAATATACATTATTTCCAAATTATAAAAGCATACCATCGATTTTGCGTGTTTTTTTATAATATCATACAATTCATAAACTCTTGAAATTATTTGCCCACGCCGGAATTTTCTATCATTCAAATTGCCTGATCAGTTAAAATTGCATATCTTAAGAAATTCTCTCTAATAGAAGTACAGAGGTCGTTCTGTGTGATAAAACTATTAACGATAATTTGAAGTATTAATTTTTTTTTTTTTTTTTTTTTTTGAGAGCTGATTTTTTCCTTTTCTTAAAAGTTGGAGAAAAGAAAGAATTTTAGATCTTCCGGGGATTTTTTTTCTTTGCTCTTTTTGAAAAACTGAATTAAAAATTTCTTGATTTTCTGTAAAAGCCAGCGATAATATATTTATACTTGATAGGAATAATTCGTTTTACTTCAGTTACAAAAATTACTTAAATGTCGCCTGGCACTTTCAAAAGAGTTTTGGTCATTATCTTTAGGGACCACCTAAGATTCCATCTCAAATCTTGAGAACGCTGCAGTAACATCTGGCAATTTTCGGGTGCAGTTGTTGTATGGAAAAATTGTTAACTATTAAAGCTATTTTGTCCAACTGTGATCTGTTGTTTAGAGGACACTGTACCTATCTATAAGTGGGCGTCTCAGCAAGAAAATCATTATCATTATTTATTGAAGTAGCCCGTTTATCTGGTGAAAATAGACATTTTGTAACCACGTTTCCTCTGGTAACTGCCATACAAATTACCCTTACCCTTTACCCTTTCATTTAATTACAGTGTCTTCAATATAATTGAGCAGGCATTTAGTAAACTTGGTTTGCGCATTGTGTATATGCGAATTGCTGGATTTAGCAAAACGCAGTGATCCTTTTATAATTTCTAAACAAAGCACTTCAAATGTCGCTTCTTTCGTTGTGCTTTAATACAGAGTATTTTTGAAAGAAATACAACGATTTAATACTTCTGCAAAAAAAAAAAGAACCGCAAAAGGACTTTTATTAAAGGTATATGTTCACCTGACTGAAATTTCTGTATTTTCTCATAACTACCTCTGAAATTAGAGCAGTTCTTTCTAGTACATATACAATACCATTGGCTTAAATTAACGAATAAATGATAAGTTTTTTAGAAAAACATTTAGGAAAAAGTCAATTTATCTGCTGATCTTTTCATTCGGCATATGTAAATTTTGTTTTTCTACTTTTGCGATTTTACCTAATTCGGAATGCATGCTACCTGTGCATGTAAGATATGCATGATTTTAGCGTCCTAGATCAAGCGTCACGACGTCTCTCATGCTTTTAAATTGTAAAGAGAAATTTGCCATTTGTTTGACAAATTCTGGTCAGGCTGCCTAACATTTTTGGATGTACAACCATGTGCATACTCATACTTACATTTGTTTAAAGTAATAAAAGCGTTTGTGGATTTCGCATTAACTCGGCTTCTTTGTGCTTTATATGAAAAGTGTTCAGAAAACGATTTTTTCTATTGTTCCGCAAACAAACAAATAATTCCTTCCATCGATAAATGTTGCTTTTTTTAAGAATATTTTCCTACTGATATTGATTTTAATGAAATAGGGTTGTCAAATTTATTGTCGATCTTTTTAATGTAATGTTATTTTGGTTCTTTATTCGGTTCAAGATCGTGTTTCTTATTTATTATTGTTATTTATTGCTACCAGTAGACAATATCGTTCAAAAATAATAAGTAGTTAGGCAATTGAATGATAATTGCCTAAAATAGAATTACATTAAAGATCAGAAAATGAGATTTGAAAATGAGTATAATACTCAGAGGATACACTGTTTAGTTTTTCATTAAGCTACGTTTGTTGGTATTTGTGCCGACAACAACTTTTGTGCAATAGTGTTCCATGGGAGAGAGAATTGATTTGTGTTTAACTTGTGCTATTTGTTAAGAACATTGTCGTACCGGTGGACAAAACTTTTCAATTTTTTTTGCAAAGTTATAGGCCCTTAAAATTGTGGTGATATTCGGGAAAGCACAAACAGCTAAGGGCACTGATGATGGTATTATTCTTTTATTTTGGGAAATACCGAAGTAGCTATCTGTCCAACTAGCTATTAATATAACGAATTTCGCAGGTTTTTGAGTAATGGTTGCGTTTTTTTGGTATCATGTACCTGTTCCGCCATACAAATGCTATCTGGTATACGCTATTAACGGGGATAATTTAGCACGCTAATTTAAACGGGCATAAGTTGTATAAAAAAGTAGTAGAAAAGTATGGGAAATAACAGTGCGACCAAGTTCTCCTACGCAAAAGTAAACAAAGAAGTAAAAGAAGAATGAAAACGTCAAATAACGTAAATACAAGTTGTTAATTTGTTTTTTGGCAACATCAGTTGGTGAATTTCGGTTATATTTGCTATATTTCAAGAAGAGACGAGTTCCTCCATTCGAGGAAAAAAATTCGCGTATGAGCACGTCCTAGAAGACATGTCGCAGGAAATAGCCGTAAGTAAACAACAGCAGGAATTATAACTTTCGATTTTAGGATTCTTCAACCACGATTTCCATTTTGAAGGGCAAAATGCGCACTTTAATGGACGCCCATAAAACAGTTGGGGACGTGGCCACTATGGTCTCAATAAATGCCTCTAAATCCTCCACTTCATAAGCGTCATTACCAGCTTCTAGCTATTAAGAGAAACATTAGAATTCAGATTTCCAAAATAATAATAATACTTACATTTGCAAAATTATCCGTCAGCACAAACACAATGCGTTCTAATTGAATTTTAATTGTAATTTGTTAATTGCGCGATAAAAACGATATAAATGGACGGTAAAACGATTACGAATAAGAATAAAACAAAATGAATAATCATTTCATAAATAGCAATGCTGCCAAGTTAATTTTGCGAAGCGCCAATGCGTTTCTTTGGTATCTTATACCGGTATCCTATATGGGATACCAGAAAAAAACGCAATCAATATTATCTATTGGCAACAATAAATAATTTCTAATATACACATGATTTTGAACCGAACCAAACAACCAAAATAGCATAAGGTAGTTTTTAAAAATTCACATAAACAATGGTTTTTCGCGAAAAAGTTTTGCTTACAACACTATGTGATGTACATAATATATTTATTCAAATCACATAAAAGCTTTGCATATTTTTGAAAATTTTCAAAAAAAAAAATTTCTTTGATTTCCGTTTAATAAATTACAATTTCCAATAATTTGTGTGATTTCATTGCTATTTTGCTATCAAATTTTAAAAAAGGAAACAACATGCTTAAATCTATAATTAGAAACAGCAATAACGCTGAGAAATATTACCATACATCAAACATGTGTTTGTAGTTTATCTCACTATTCTTTAAAGCTTAACAAATTCTTGCAAATTACTCTATATCATGTAATTTTCAAAGTAAACCGACAAATTAATCATTTATCAAAAAAACCGAAAATTTCGCAGCAAATTCTTTTTGACCTACAAATGCATTTACTTCAACTTGTTGCACACTTGATTGCACATATTATCCGTATTTGTTTAATTTTGTGTGTGCGTTTTTTTTTTAATTTATGTTTCATCAAAAGCCAACAACCGCCAATTTGGTTTTGCAGACTGACGTTTTTTTTTTCTCTCATTATTTGCCAAAATCGCGCAATATATGGGCGTGTTATGTTTGATCGACCAACCGGCCACCACTTTAACCCACAACAGTAGTAGTACATACAAAATAACACTTTCAATTGTTTAAATAATAAACTGAAAAAAAGGAAAAAATAATGACAAAAACCACCGAAAAAAATGTTATTGTGTGAATATGCCAAAGGCACTTAAAGTCACAAATCAAATGATTTGTTTGAATTTTGAACATAAAATCATATATAGAAGACAAGAAAAAAAATGGGAAACTTTGAAAAATAAAAACCAAAACACTTGAACCAAAGTGGCTGGTTGGGCCACCCTGAACCAGTGACAACGACAACGGCGTACAATGTTTGCACGGCTGGTGTTGGTGGTTAACAACCTCTCAGTTTAAAGTATTATCAAATGGGAAGTATACAAACTGAAAAAAAAAAACAAATCAAATTTCATACTTCTTCAAGAAAAAAAACGCATTTTATGTCTTGGTTTTCCTTGCTGCTGCCATTCAAATATGCCAACAAAAAGAGAAACAAATGCTACAACTTTAGCAAACAAGACTTTTGTGGTAATGCCAAATTTGAAAAATCTCATGGAAATCTTTAGTATTTTCTAGATTTTCTTAAAGGAAATCGTTGAGATTTTTTCATTTTTTTTTTTTTTTTTTTTTTATTAAGTATTTTTTTGGCAACTGTCTGAAATATGAGGATAATGTAGAAATTGGGTGAAATGTAAACCATATCGTAAAAGATAAGGTAAGAGATATCCCGACTGTCATTTAGATGTATATTTACAAAAAATTATACGTGTTGAAAATTAAGAGAAACGGGTGTGGAAAAGTAGGCGATAGAAATATTTTGCCTTCAAAGTTTCGAAATGGAATTATGGTATTAGTACATTATTTCAAATTTACAATGACGGCGTTAGGGAAATTTTTCCAATTTTTGACAAAGAAAATGTGTTAGATGAGATAATTCTCATTTAAAATAAGATTATATTTAATCACAAGAATGTATGTAGATTTATTAATATTTGTAAAGCATTTTAAATGGGGCTAAGAAACGATTATTGAGTCCATAGAGCACCTGTGGCCTGGTGGGCAATTTGTCTTGTCGTTAGGTATTTGCTACAGCGGCCTAATGTTATCCTTTAAAAAGAAGAGGCTTATTACGCTGTAAAACAGAGTCTATGTGTCATTTTTCATAGAAAGTTCGCTGGTGAACTTGAATTCGTGAACGAAATTGTTCTATCATACATTGTTTTTAGACTAACTCAAAGCGACCCTCAGTTCTATTTCTAAGGCGACTACAAATGTCTGATGCTGAAGTCTGCCAAATTTAATGTTTTTATTTTGACGACTTCCAAATTTAAATTGTTTATGACAATTGAAAAGTTTGGAATTTTAACATTTAACATTACCTTTTCGATCATGATTCGTATAAGAGTCGTGGTATCTTCTGAACTTACTGCTGGCCTATTTTAATTTGTATGACCTACTCGTACGTAGAACGCAAGCGTGGCTTTTTGAACAAAATAAAATCTGGATTCTAAGCTATTATAATCTAGATGTTTGATTTTTAGAGTGCAATGACAACAATTTTGGGTATTTGCAATATGCTAAATTTACTGTGTCGAAGAGTTTAAAGTATTACTTTATAACGAATCTAAGAAATATTTTTTTTTTCTAAATTGAAATTTTTTTTAATTGACTGGCAAGTTAAAGTCCCTTCATGCTGTTGATCAAGGAAGTTACAATAAATTGTGTTTATAAAATTTTCACTGAGCAGATTTTTATTTTAAAAGAAAATTTTTACAACTGACATAAACAGTTCAAAGAAGGTCGAGAACGAATTGGAGACCAAGAGTGCCCAGCAGTTGTCAATTGACAATCTTCCAAGGAACGTTGGTATTTTGAACGGATTAGTCAATTCTGTTTTAAAATATGTCTTGAGTCTCAAATGCGTCAAGTCTGAGTTGATACAAAAAATTCAAAACTTTTTCGAAAAAGACCATCTCGGGAGATGATAGCAGTTTTCTTCGGTTATCACGGATTGATCTTCTTCCGCCAGGTCAAAATGCCAACAAGCAAAATTGTTTGAGTGTTATGCGTCATTTGCGTCAAGTTATTCAGAAAAACAGGCCGAATTTGTGGGCTGATATCTCTTGGTTTGTGCATCACGACCATCTCACATTGAACTGACGCTACGTGATTTCGAAGGCATTAAAATAGATTTGGAAAAAATAAACGTACTTTTTTTAAAAATATAAAAACTTGTCTTACTTTCTGAATATAGAACTATATCGCAGATTGAGTTCAATTTTCCCATCTTTCAAAATACAAAATTTTTTAGTCTAAGTTGCCTCCCATTTTAATTTTGTGGAAATCCAAGCATCAGAAAAAAACAAAAAACATCCACAGAGCTCTGTGGCGTTCTCCGGTTGCACGAAAAGTTTAAAAAGTTTGTTTCGTGATTGTTTGTGAATTCGTTTAAAGAATTAGGTAAAATGTTTAGCTTGCTATTTGGTTTGTATTTCAAACTTAGGAAAAAGTTTTTTTAAATTACATTTCATATCACGATTTGGTATTAAATCTCGTTTTTGTATTAACGAATCAAGAAGAGATGTCAAAGTTTGTTCCAATTATGAATCGGAACCAATCTGCAAATGAACTTTTAAATAATATAACTTTTAAATAATAAATAAATTAACTTTTAAATAGCAAAATCGAAATGAAATTGAATTTCTGCGAACATCTGTCAATCGATCACAATTAATGAAATGTGTAGACATTTTTAATACAGCTCTGAAGATTAAAAAATAAGTCAAATATTTTATTTAAAGGAAAGGAAAGGAAAGGAAAGGAAAGGAAAGGAAAGGAAAGGAAAGGAAAGGAAAGGAAAGGAAAGGAAAGGAAAGGAAAGGAAAGGAAAGGAAAGGAAAGGAAAGGAAAGGAAATTAAAGAAAAGGAAAGGAAAGGAAAGAAAAGGAAAGAAAAAGAAAATTGATCTTTCTCTCGAAGCTGTCTGGCAACATAGTCAATAGTGTGACTTGAAAGCAAATTTGTGTGTTAATTTAAAATAATTGCGGACTTAGTAAATATCACTGTTTGGTTTCGTATCTTTCCATTGCTATTACTTTAATCTCGTAATGCTTCAATTGCTGCTGACGAATATATTCCCTTTTTTGCAACAGTAAATGCACTTTTTAAACTCTCCTCGTAGAAATTATTGCTCACTTTGCGTTTGTGTTTGCCATCTCGTATAAGTCATAAAATAATATGCCTTACAAAACAAGTTACGTGCCAACTATCACAATATTAAACAAATTGTGGTTGGTCGATCGTCGACAACGTCAACGTCTCCCAAAGTTGAACTGAACCTACACATCGCGTGGACAACAATAACGGCAACGATAGCAGCAACAACAATATCTAAAATTTCAAATACATGTACAACAGCAAATGCAAATATTACCAGAGAGCAAAAATATTGTGTTTTAGCAGTAAATATAAATAACAACTGCAGTTGATGGCTGTTGCTGCTGCTGCTGCCGTCGATGCGGCTGCTGCATACATTGCATGACAATTTGTGTGGCATGACAATGTCTGTCTCGTCCCTCCCTATCAACGCCCCCGTTGATGGGGATGGAATTTCTTCACTTTTCATACCTACCACGAGTACAAACTATGTATGAAACAACTTCGTATCTCTGTCAGTCATTGCTAAGTATTGTCGCGCCATTGCCTCGCCGCCGACGCCTTATTTGTGTTCAATTTCGGTTCGGTTTTCGGAAGCATTTGAGTTGTATTATTGCGACTGCCGCACGCCTATGGCACCGTTGTCGTGTGGTGCGTTGTACGCGTTTCGCTGTGCTTAGCGTTTGAGTGGCGACAGTGCAGTTGCATCGGCTGTTGTCGTTTGGCCGCCATCGCAATCTAATGTCAGATAGTTGTGCGGTCGCTAACCCTAAGCGAAATAGTAGTGGAAGAAAAACAAAAAAAGCTACACACATATATATATAATATATGTATGTAAGTATATTTATATTATTTAGTATAGAAATGTAGAAAAAATGATAGAGCAGAGAGATACGTTTCATATATTGTAGTTGTTGTTGCTGCTGCAAGTTGCATTGTATATTGTATTTTATTGTTTGTATGCATGTCTGTATGCAGCTAGGCCCCAAGTACATTTGTCGCTTCGTCGTACATACATATATATGGGTACATTTATAATATAAACGAATTTAACATCATACAATTTATATATCTATAAAATATTCCACAGAGATGATGTGATTTGTTGGTAAAATTGTTTTACTTGCCCGCAAATATATTTTAAGAATTTGAACTTTTTGCTGCCGGTTACAATTTGTATATTTCGCATTTTCAAAATTTCACTTTTCACATTCACATTGAAAATGAAAACATCCGCATTGTGTTAGTGTTACTTACACAAAGTTCATTAGATTTTTTCATTTTTTGCTTTGGCTATGATTGTGTTGGTCATGAATATTTATAAAGGGCCATAACTCCTTCCGTTTCCGTTAGAGATGTTGTATAATTCGATTTCCTGTATATTTGCGCAGATTTTTGCTATTTTCTGAAGGTTGATTTGTTAAAAGGTTGAAAATGATTTTCTCCAATAACAAACAAGGCGGCTGGAGGACGGTGCTTTAGAAACATTATTTATAAAAGCTGTTACTTCAAATATTGAAATAGTTTTTCTTTCCAGAACTATGCCGAAAGAGAATCTCTTCCAACAGTATGTGGTTTCAAACAGATGATGCAAGTCTGTTATGGCCAAAATTGCAGCAAATATTCCCCAAAAAGTTTGATTTTTAAAATTTTTGCAGTGATTGCAGGAAGATAGTTTACAAAAGTAGTCCAGCAAATTTGGAGTTTAAAACAATTGCTGCTGCATCCATCCAGGCAATATAACTTTGTGACATTGGGCATTCTTTAAATTCAGTTGTTTTTAAAGACATTAAAAAACTTGATAAAATTATATTTTTGAAATGAATGAAGAACAAATACTTTATTTGAATTTGAAAAAGGGCAGCAACATTAGTCTAGGGTTAGGCATCCATCCATCCAGGCAATATAACTTTGTGACATTGAGCATTCTTTAAATTCAGTAACTTTTAAAGTCATTAAAAAACTTGATAAAATTATATTCTTGAAATGAAGGAAGAACAAATACTTTATTTGAATTTGAAAAAAGGCAGCAACATTAGTCTAGGTTTAGGTTAGGTCAGTGTAACAGTCTGAATAGACAGACTCAATTAGAATGTATAGTCCATAGTGATACCACGGAAACTAGGGATATGGATGTCTCTAGTTTCTTCCGTTGAACAATCCTTGAGCGCCTAAAGATTGCCTCTTAAGTCGGATAATATCTATATCGTCCTGATCTCCTATGTCCCTAAAGAAATAAGAGCTCAGTGTTGATTTCCGCCTGTTCGCCAGGTCGGGGCAATTGCAAAGAAGGTGCTCTATCGACTCCTTCTTCTCTTCATCCCTACAGCGCCTGCAGAAGTTACTTGTCGCAACCTTCAATCACACTACATGTCTTCCAATCAGACAGTGTCCCCTCATGACGGATACAAGTAATGAGGTGTCGGGTTTTGATAGCGAAAGCAGTGTTTGTGAAGGCTTAAGATCTAGGCAAGGCTACATTTGTCTGGATTGATTACAGCCTCGGATAGACGCCCAGCTAAGCATTATCATCCCGATATTTTTTTGAGCTTCTTGAAAATTCAAGCTTCGAAATTCTATATGCATTTTTGAGGACATCACAAAAACAAACTATCGTTTCAATCAAATCGCACTGTAATTCTTAAAAAATCTCAAAAATCTTTTCTGGTTTACGAAATAATTAACCGCTCTCCTTGATTTCCGTATGGCAACAAACTGGAATCATTGGGTTACAGATCGGGAGAATGATATGAATGGCCTATAAATTTATTTAATGATTTGAATACTCAAGAAATGGTTTGTTTATTAGGGCTCACTTTATCATGGCGGTAGTTTTCCCTAATTCCCGGAAGGTCTCCAGCCAACAAATTTTTCTTTATCATCTCTTTATTTAAAGGTATGGCTTGTAACATGACTAGTATTCATCAAAACACCAGTGGACTATTTACGAGCTTTATAGATTTTGCCTTTTCGCAGAGGATGCATAATTCTGGCTGTTCTTTGTTATCAATCTCCCAAATATTTTTGCCTTTATTTGAGATACTGCCGATTTTTTTTCTGTATCCATCGCGATCTACTGCGTCTTCTAAGCTAAATATTCATTACATGCACCGTTGTCGCTAACATGTGGATAAGTCTCATTATAATGACCTACCATATAAATGAAATGAAATGAAATGAAGTGAAATGAAATGAAATGAAATGAAATGAAATGAAATGAAATGAAATG
>JAHXMU010000077.1:977829-997922 GCA_019455685.1 Philornis downsi
TGAAATGAAATGAAATGCAATGAAATGAAATGAAATGAAATGAAATGAAATGAAATGAAATGAAATATAATCTCTTGGATTGTTGGCGATAACACGCAAGCTGTTTACGGTTACTTACTATGCAGCCATATGCAGTAGCTTTTATCATCGTCATATATTGAAATATAATTTCATTATGTATGTCTTATATGAATATATAATATGTAAATAGATTCATTGATGCATTGTTATTCAGCTCGAATTTAAGAAATGTTTATTGAAGAGAGCTGCATTTTTTAAAATACTGTCAACAACACAAATAGCGGGCACGGGTCAAACTGCTTTCAGTATAATAATCAAAAATTTACTCATTCCAATACTTATAACATACATATGTAGGTGTCAGATTGTTGCAAGTTGCAACTATGAGTTCCAGGAATATAAACGGCTACTCTCGTTTAAGAGGAATGTCCTGATTCAGTGAAAAATTACATCATATATTGTTGCAGTCATTAGTTGAAACAAGTAATGACTGCACAAATTCCATTTTTTTTAGAAGAATTAATTCTAGTTCGATCTCATGGGTGCCTAAATTAACCGTTTCCGTAAACATTAAACAAATCTAATTAATTTTTGGATTGAAAAAAGTCGAGGAACAAGAGCTATGAAATTAACTCTTGTTTATTATGAATAGAGGCGAGAGCTGTAAATGTACATTTTGCCTCTTTAGAAATAAAACCGAAAGGCCGGTCTGGCAAGGCCATCAGCTGCTAACTACGAAGTGTTACTTATTTAGTGAAGGAACGGAGAACGCGTAAAAGTACAAAAGTGGTGTTAAACATGGGCTTTCAATCGAACAACATTTTCTACAGCGATGAAGCTCATTTCTCACTCTGTGGTTACGCCTGTAAGCAGTTGTCGCGTATGGAGCACGGAGAACCCAAAAGTAATTATGGAAAAGCCATTGTATCCGGATAAAGTGACCGTTTGGTGCACATAATAGTCGGGAGGTGTCATTGGGACGTATTTTTTCGAAAATGACTGTAGGAACGTTAAAAGGATCCACTGGGAAGTCCAAGCATTATAATGAAATAAAAGTTTAATCGAAATAATCCTATACTTTCGTAAATGGTACAAAAATATATTTCAATACTCATGCTTCTTTGTCATGGACTCTGAGCGGATCAACTTTTAGTAGACGTAGAATTTGCAACTCAGCTCGTGAGCGTTATCTAAGCAAACAGAATATTTACCATTAGCTCTTTGAGGAAAAGTTGCAATGCATGAGCGCTAGAAGAATTGAAAGTCTGTATCTACCGTGCCATAACTGTTGCTAGCTAGGGAGCCTCATTTGAGTCTTGGTATAAGATATACACTGAATTGCTTAGGAAACATTCACGAACATCTCTGTGTCCTCTAAAACTGCATCTTTATTTCTTTAATTTGGAGTTGTGGGCCCATTTACAGAAGATCCCGGAGTTAATTTAATTAAATAAAATTAAAATATATTTCTGTTATTAGGAGTATCAGACTTGATGAATCTTTAAAACATCTAACAGCAATACATATGAGTGTAGGTTGTAAATCTGTCAGATTTGATCTGAAGATTTAATTTGGAACTTCGGTTCCTCGAGAGAAATTGGGGGTTTTGTGGAAGAACTTAGGTTCTTAGGTTCTCGTACTGGAGGAGATGCAAACACAACGGTTAACTTACATTATTTGGGTTTTATTCGTATGTATGTTGGGGGCGGCTGGCGGAAAAACAAAGCAAGTATATCGCTGATTTCAACCATGAGACCTCCGTGTTCCGCTGGGTTGCTGCTGTATGGGCGTAACAAAAATAGGGGGTTTTCTAGTTACATGGTTGTTTGGAGCAGCCTTTACACAAGCCAATAAATAGTTAATTTTTACAATTTACAACATTTACAAATTGTTTGATACAATGTAATTCAACTTAATTCAGTGTAATTTGATATAATGCAATTTTAATTCGATTTACAACATTTACAAATTGTTTGATACAACCAGTTCAATGTAATTCAACTTAATTCAGTGTAATTTGATATAATGCAATTTTAATTCGAAACAATACAATTTAATTAAATGCAATTCAATTTAATTTTCCAAAAATTCAATTTAATTTATAATTCATAACTTAATTTACTTTATAAAATGGGAAGGGTTAACTACGACAATATGTCTCTCATCTCTCTCTGACATTCAGGCTTACAGCCTGAGCTCGCATTTTTGAGCCCACACAGTTTATTTCTCGATCCCTTGAAAGGTTCTCCGAATGATGTAAGTATTAACTATTTCATAGCTCTCATTCATTTTCACCGAGCCAAGAAAGAGCTCTTGAACTTCGCAAAACATGCATCGCTACAAGCGCCAATGTTTTGAACTTTCATTCTAAAAACAAGTTTCAATATTTCCATCAATGGGTTCTTATAAGGATCGCAACATCGAAGTAAGTTGTTCTACAAAAAAATGGAAATCGGTTAAGTTATATCTTCCGGCAGATTTGCCTCAAGAGCAGCAATAATCACATTTACAATTTGTCGTTGACTTTCCATATGTTCTTCCAATTTAGTCATTATAAATGCTCTAAATGTGATAATTGGGCGGTGTGGGGAATTGAATAATAATTTGTGGAGAAAAGGAATGGCTAGGAAAATAGAAATGAAAAAAGGGTTGGTAACCACGTGCAATCATTGTAAAATATGGAATCATTATAGACAGATAGTTAGCCAGCAACAGTAGGGCGAAACCGGCTCCCAGTCAACGCAGTTAGTTAAATAGATTGCAATTAGAATACAAATACTAGATAGGCTCTTCTTTCCAATGCCATTTTGGGGCAACCTCTTCTGTGTCTCCTAACTAGTAATAATCAAATATCTTTTATATTGTGTGTTTGCTGAATAACTTGGTACTGCGGCGTAATATGACCCTGCCAAAGCGGTCGCTAAATTTAATCCACATTTGACATTTGACGCCGGAACTGCCCACTAATGATATATTTTACAAAATACCTTTCTGTCCAATAGTCTGCAATGTGCAGCATAACGGGCAGAACTACTGTGCCATATTGTTGGAGTTACCTCAAATAAATTTCATGGTTCTGATTTCAACAGGATGTTGACAGATGCCGCGCAGATGATGGAACAAACGATAAACGAACAGTTTATTAAGCAGTAGACTTGCAAAACAGCCATCAAATTTATGACTATTTATTGTTGAACAATACTTTGATGTTTATGTTTATCCTCAACAAAGAGATTTACAATAATTTATAGATACGTCTTAATATAACAACAGTCATATCCACAAATATGATTGCAAAATTTGAAAATTTTTTATGCTTCCTCGTAACTGTTCAATTTATTTACTCGTCCTCACATTTTAGTTAAAGCTAAACAACAAATTTTTGCAAATATTTCTAAGATTATTTTACAATCAATCAATACCCCTTCCTGCTATTGCATTTTCTGGTATTTTATACAAGAGTCGGCACCGCCACTACTAAAGTGGCACATTAACGTTCGTTGGTGCAACATAACAACTCTCTATATATGACAAAAATGTTGCTCGCTTATTTTGTTTGCTGATGAAACAGCATTGCTCGCTGCGGTACCAAAGTATTTACAATTGCAATTAAGTTAAACAAATAATTTTGTTTAATTTTTGTCGTTTTTTTTCATTTTGCTTGGTTTTTCTGCTGTTGCTGCCTCTTTTATGCCTACTTATTGCACACTAAGCGCAAGCAATTTATTTGGCTCTAAGTGGCGGCATGGAGGCAACAACAGCAATACCAACAACATAATGCCTACAATGGGCAAACTCAACAGGCGGCCACCCCAGTTGGTTTAAGCAATATGTCAATATTAAATGTAATTAAGTAGAGAATTAACAATTGTCTAAGTGGCAAATGATAATAGTCAGAAGATGCAGAAAATCCAAAAAAAAAATTAGGTATTTTATACTGTAATGCATGAATTTTCTTGAAATTCGTTTTAAAAATAAGGATTTGTGAGAAAGCAGCTGTTGAAATTGTGGTATAGAAAAAATTACCCAATTATCTACTTTTAGAAATTCCGACCACTTTTTAACGACAAATCTGAACACCCATTTAGGAAGGTCTTCATTGAGGACGTAGTATTCAAAAGTGTCGTGATGAACACTGCTAATATGGAAAGAAATGTAGACATGTCACGAAATCTGTGACGACCAATGACACCATTTCGCCCAGGACGGTCACCAGTAATGAAGCACGAAATGAATGCTAATATCAAATAGTTTCACATAAAATTTAATTCTTCAATTAGCAGCAACAATCAATCTAGAGCTTAAGTACATTTCTTACTCCCGCTACTTTATCATAGGAAAAACTGAAACTCAATCCGGCTGGCTATATGCGGTTATAGTCCAGTCAATCGATATGCGAATATGCGAATGGCAGACTGCCTTTGTGTTAATAAAAAAGCTTTGCGAAGGAATAACTTCCTTTAAACTCCTTGTTAGGATTCAAATGATTCAAATGCGATTTTAACGATGATCTATAACATGCTGGCTCCTATAGAATATTTCCAATAGTCGGTATGGTTTCGAGTCGGCAACTATACTTCAAAAAATGTTGCAGAGTTCAAATTTTAAAAATTTTTGATAAAAATCATGTAAAACCTCGACGTCGATGGGAAATAGCGTTGTTTTCAGATCTCTCTTCACAAATTGAACATTTCTGCGATTACAATCAAGATCTGCGTAGTTAGAAGGAAATGGCACGATTGCTGCGACTTTATAGACGAAGTCTAACCCGTTAAAACAAGAAAATAATAAAATTCATCGTAGTCATTATTTATGTCTTCAAAAAGTCCAATTCTAAAGTAGTTTCGGCAATGCGGAAAACAGATTTCGGTTTCAAATCAAACTGAATTTCTTAATTTGTTCTTAGATATTAAGCAGTTATTAAAACTACTGATTGACAGAAGATGAAAAATAGCTGACGGGCGGTACTTGCAAATAAACCCTAGTGAAATTTAAGCCCCGCAAACTAACAACCATTAATCGATTGAGCAACAGCTCCTGTTAGTCCTATTTGGGAGGATTAAAGGAGGGATCAGAACCATTAAACTATTTTAGGTGGTTGTCCGACGTTAAGTGAAAGGAATTATTGTTACCTGAAAATGTTCTCGAAAATCTTTGTGCTCCGCCTTCCATGGTGGCCCTCAATATGGTAAAAGTTTTCTTATAAATAATTTAGGAACATAGAAATCCTTTCAGATGATGTTCAGTGTTGCAGTTTGTTTTCAAATTTGTAAGAAAATTATACAACGTGCCCCGTATTGCTGCAGCAGACCTTTTCAATTTAGGTTATCGAATAACCAGCATGCAATCAATAAAGTATTTCTGGATATAACATTGCTATCAGCAGAGCAACTGCTTTCACTCTGCAGAACCAGCCTACTTCGTTCAAGAACATTTACTGTAATGATGTAGGCGCCGCCTATAGTGCGTTAGTTAAACTATTATGGGTACTAATAGATATATAAGCAGTAGCTTGTCAAAATAGAAATTAAACTTTACAGAATAATTTATATTTGTAAATGTAAAATAATTGATAACTTCAATACGTGAAAAACGCAATTTTTGAGTGGCAAATGTATGTGCGTATGCTTTCGAATTATCGAGTCAAATTTGGTGGTTCCTGCGCCAAGTTTTGGTAGTTTTCCTTCAATTTTAATTTTGTTAATTTTCCTTTAAATCATAAAATGTTTTAAGAATCATTTTAGCATGCCCATATTAGTCCTTAAAAAGCCGTGAGTAGTATTTTATTATTTCTTATTTGTCACGTAGAAAATGTATTAGCAGACTGCATAGAGCTGACTGTTGCCAAAGTAACTCGATTGTTTGTAAAGTTTACGTTTGTGATCTATGCGATTGCGGCTGTAGCCTTTATAAAGCTTTATTTTCGTTATGTGCTAACACACACTTAACGCCTATCATAACACAAGCCCACCATTATACACGCCTATCATTACACACGTTTATCATTACACACCCACCAAAAATCTCTATTGTTGAAACGAAGTTATTAAGAGACGACAAAATTGGATTTTAGAAAAGTCATCATGTAAAAAGGGCACTATATATAATCAAAAATCATTTATTCAGTCTCCATATTTAGGGATTTGTTTAAGAAATTATTTGAAAATATTTCTATAGATTTGGAATAATTTTGAAATTAAATGAAACATTGTTAGTTGCCGAAGAAAAACTGCAAATGCCATTTTGTCTCCTAAGCAAGTTTCTAAAGTTAAATTTGCATACCTTCAGTTTGCAATATCGTTCTTGAAATGCAATATACTGAAATTCGATATTCGCAGCATACATAGTTTACGCCTTTGATAGTTCTTAAATCTTTAATTTAAAAAAAATTAAATTTTGATTATTTTTATGTTACGCATCAGCACCTATGGCGAGTTATTTAATGAAAACCGTCCATGGCTTTTGGAGACCCATCTCCCGGATTGCAAAAGACACATGTTGACATCTTGAAATTTTTTGAAGAATATTTGAAATATTTTACGAAACCGATTAGGGTGCAGAAATGAATTACGGGGAATAACTTGTCATCATGTTTTAGTCTGTTGCTATATTTTATAGCACTTCTTTCTTTGTTAGAACTAAGCAATATTTCTCCTGTAGCATCCAATGTAAGTCATCTATGCCAACAATATCAAATTGAACACTACTCTCGCCTCAAACAAAAAAATACAAACTATAACTCAAGTGGCAGTACCGCCAACACCGTCGCTACTTGCCGAGGTTGATATGGATTATAGTACAATTAAACTACTATAGATGGCGAGCAAGTTATTTGACAAAAACATCCAAATGCACATGTTGGCATCTTTTTAACAAGCCTTTAAAATATTTTACGAAACCGTTTAGATTACAGAAACTTAATTACGTGGAATGACTCTTGATCATACTTTAATCACTTTTTTCTTTAGTAAAACTAAAGAGTATTTTTACTGTCGCATCTAATGTCTGTGCTAACAATATCAAACCGCACACTTTTCCAGGCGAAAACAAAAAAATACAAACTACAACTCAAGTGACGATACCACCACCACCCCCATTATAGAATGTGTCATTTCATAATCAAACGCACTTCGTTGACATATCTGCGAGCACTTGATTTGTACTATTATTTACTAGTACTTCTCCGTATCGGTCCTAGTAGCACTCAACAAATTTAATTTAACTAAAGTCCTAACGTTGTATGACAACAACAATCAACAACCGAAACTAAAGTAAAACAAATACTTTTGATTTCATTTCATAGATAATATAGTTGTCTATAGCGCCGCCACTGCCGCCACCACCACCAATCAATCAATGGTCTTGGCGGCGACGACGCGCATCAGTTGGTGGTGGGTAGATGGTCGTAGTAGGGGGCTCTATCTCTAATAGAGTGAAATAACACAAAAACGCTATAGAAATACAGACCGACCAATCGAGCTCGTGCTCATTATAGTTCACTAACCTATGACAATAATTAGCGAAACGACTACCAAACGTTATAGCAAAAAGTGCTCATGTGAAAATAGCGAAAAAATTTCACTAGAGCATTATTATTATTATTATTAATAATGGAACTGAGGATCGTACATGGTTTAATACGTGTAGGATGATTATATTTAAAAGTGCCACCAATTTATATTACAATTGCACAATATATATACATACTTTTTCATATATATATATATATCTTATAAATATATCTTATTGATATTACAATATTACAATAATAAACAGTTATGGGGTTATATTATATATATATATTCTTATATATATATTATTATATATTATTCCTTATTAGTAGTACTACAGGGTGATTTTTTAAGATTTAAGTTTTTCAGGTTGGCAGCACTGGTTGGTAATGGCGTCCAAACGTCATCTGTCAAAGTGAAAAATGTACAGTATAATCTGCCATTTCATCATGGAAAGACTAGCAAACGAGCAACGATTGCAAATCGTTGAAATTTATTATCAAAATTCGTGCTCTGTGATAAATGTGCATCGTTTGATACGACCATTTCTTTTTTTTTGTGGTCGTCATAATCGACCTGCTGAATCAACAATTCGGATAAGTAAACAGGCAAAGCTGTCGCTTCTGGAGTGATGAACAGTCACATGCCATACATGAATTGCCGATGCATCCCGAAAAAACGACAGTCTGGTGTGGTTTATGGGCTGGTGGCATCATTGGTCCATTTTTCTTCAAAGACGACCATGGAAGAAACGTTACCGGCAACGGCGAACGATATCGAGCTATGATACGCTATTTTTTTGCTGAGTTGAACTTGTTTGACATGTGGTTTCATCAGGACGGTGCAACATGCCACACTGCTCGTAAAACAATGGATATGTTGAGGGATGAATTTGGTCAACAGCTTATCCCTCGATTTGGCCTCCAAAATCTTGCGATTTAACACCTCTTGATTATTTCTTGTGGGGTTATGTCAAGTCGTTGGTGGACAGGCCGAACACTATTGAAGTCTTACTGGATAATATAGCATATGTTATTCGTGGAATACAGGCCGAAATGCTCGAAAAAGTGACGAAAAATTGGACCTTCCGAATGGACATTTTGAGACGGAGCCGCGGACAACATTTACACGAAATTGTCTTTAAAAATTAAATGGCAAAGACCAATTTATCGATTCCAATAAAAAAATTGTAATATGTAATGCAAATTTGAGTGTTTTTTCGATTTTTTAAAAAAACTACGTTAAAAAAATCACCCTATGTTAATGCTAATCTGAAAGTAGGTGGCATATGATGACGCTGCATAGCCAGTTTGGAATTCAGTTATATAGAGAGTGCGTTATTTTAAAAAACAGTCATGTTGTGCGCATTTTTAATATAATATTTTAAAATTTTAGTATTACATATTGTATTTAAGCATTTCAGGTCAACAAATTCATAAATTTTTTCGGGAAATTTCATTTTGTATTTCATTACATCCTCCTCATCAAAATTAATTTAAAGTTTTTTCAATTATAAATATATTGGGAATAAATGTTAATTAATTGCTGTAAATTTCAATTATAGTTATACTTCAGTATCCTAGGACGAAAAATATACAAAATGAAAAATTCTAATAAGTGAATCTCATATTGTAAATCAAATTTTTTTTTGCTAATAAAATACACAACATTTTTGTAACATTAGTATTGTAAAGTTGTAAAATGTATTTGTTATTCAATTGCGGAGAAGATATGTTGTAATATTGTAATTTATTAAATATTAATTTAAGCCTAAAGGCTTAAAATTACAATCCTGAAGATATAAATTAAAATTAAAAAAATACCAATTCAAAACTTAATTCGCATTCAACTTGTCTGCTACTTATTTTATGTGGTTTGCAGAAATCATCATCGAAATGTGAAATCAAACCCAAAAATGGTTTTGATTTGTTTCTGTCACCCATATCAAAATTATACACACATTTGAATTTTGATAACCAAATGAAAACTGTGCTGAATTTTGTTTCTTTCGGGGTTTCGAATTTTCGGGTTCAAAAGCACAGTTAAATAAAACACATATAAAGCTATGATTTCAATGGAATTTTTATTTCATTATAATGCTAGGGCCTTGCCATTATGTATGAAATACAATGCCATTTAAATGACCACCTTTGGATTGGTTGTAACAGTGAATCCTTTTGAGGTAGTTTTCGAACACTTTTTCACACAATTCGGGCGGTATCTTGGCGATAACTTGACGAATGTTGGGTTTCAAATGCTCCAAAGTTTGGGACTTATCCACGTAAACACGGTCTTTGACGCAGCCCCACAAAAAAAATTCTAACGGCGTCAAATGGCATGATATTGGTGGGCAGTTGAAGTCACCAAACGTGAAATTACACTTTCTGGAAACTTCTCATGCAATAAAGCTAAATGGGTTATGTTGCGTGGCTTGTGGCACCGCCTTGTTGAAACCACATATCGTATAGTTCATAATCTTCAATTGCAGTACAAAAAAAGTCGGTTATCATATGGCCATAACACTCTGAATTTAAATTCGGATTATCGGCCACGCTTTCACTAAAAGAAGTGGTATTTTCCGCAGTGTGTACATTGCAATAGTGCACAGGCCTGACTACATCTGTAATGTCTCTAGTCTAGTCAAATTTCCTTATAATCTTGCCAATTCCATGCACAGTATTATATGTAGATCGATTATGACGACCGAAATCAATCCGTAATGAACGAAAAGTGCCCACGTTTGTAGTAAGTTTTAACTATTTTTAGGCGTTCTTTGGTTGTTAAACGATTCATATTCGTAAATGGCAAATCTTTCACTAAATAAATAACACTTCAGATGACAGGTATTTAACAGCTCACAGCCCTACCAGACCGGCGGTTTTGAAACCACTAAATGGATAACCCTTTATTTCATGCATCCAAATCGAAGCTAGAATCTGGTGTGATTTTGGTTTATAGACCTGAAGAGACAGCTGTGATTCTGATTCGTTTTGTGAAACGTTTTGTTTATTTTCCATTTGGCATTTTTCAGTTCAATAAACAGGCAGAATTTTGAAATAGCTGTGAAAATTTTTGAGAATTTGAAATATAAATCGTTTGGATCATTTTGACCTCTCGCAATTTAGCTCTGAAAAAGAACAAGAAGAAAGAACGCCTGTACTAACATTCGCCTGTACAAAATTTAAGTGCTAGAAACACTAAAATTGTTAAATTATTTTACGCGATAGCGAAATATTTATCCAAATATCTCTTCCTGCCTCGTTAAACTTAATGTGAAAAAGGTGATTTCCACATATTTTTTAATTAAATTACCACAAATTATAAAGTAAAAAATATCACAATAACCTTTTTTCCATAATTATCACAAATTTGAGCACGTTTTGTAGTGGCTTTTGTTGGCTTGTTGCCGGCTGGTTGGCTGCTGCCATCGCCGTTGCTATCTCTCTGCGAGGCTGTCATATTCCATTTGTTTGTTGCACTGTTGCTATGACGGTCGGCCAGTCCGTCACTTACTTGTTGTCTTGTGTGCCGCTTGATTTGTGTTTCGTTGCACACCTCGTCGTCGCCTCCGTCTCTCGCGCTGTCTTCTTAGACGCTTTCAGCGTTCATTGACTTTTCGACATAGTTATGTTTAAATATTGTCTGTTGCTATTGGCGGCTTTTGCATGTTGTGTGCACTCACGTATATATATATTTACATACATATATATACATCTATTTGCAACATATTGCAAATTTTCTAAATGCGAGAGCTGTATTTAATTTGCTGTTTTGTTTGTTTGATCTGTTGTTGGCGTTATAATATCGGTTATAGGTACTCATATCTGAATGAACGTTGCTGGTGGGCTATCATACAGAGGAGGAGGTCGAGTTAACGAGACAGCTTCAGCAACAGCGACATTTGCAACAGCCTAAAAATGTTGCTCGGAAATAATGCTATTACTAGAAATTGAACAAAAAACGAAATGTAATTATTATGCAGATGTTTGGCTGTAGGTTTTTCTTTGGAGATTTTATTTGGAAATTTGATAATGTTTTTGTTTTTTTCACGAAGAAATTTTAAATGTTATTACGTTTGTTAGTTGCCTGGGGCGGACATTTTTATTTGATTGCATTTGCATATAAAATAGCGTCTATCAAAAACTTTGTCAGCAAATATTCCTGAATAACTCTTTTAGTATAGAGTTAAAGACCACTTTAAAATTATCAATGACCAATCTTCGCATGATACTTAGCCATGGTTAGAAAAAAGGTACAAACATGGGATTCAACAAGAAAATGGTGTGCGTTCTCCGATCAATCGAACAAGATTGTACTGAGAAGTAATGATTTGTAAATATAAATACCTCTTAATCCAATAAACTTGGTTTAGAGATTCTAATTCTTTATATCGCTGCCGAAATTACCAATTGAAAAAATTCATCATTAGCTTTGATTCATCTCTCATCACCACTTCTGTTTACCAAAACTGGTGTACTGGGCACATTATTTCATAAACACAACTACTCATTTTGGTCACAGCCTCGATTTTTTTAGACAAATTTTTCACGTATATGTACGAATGAGATGAACCGGGATTATTGGTTTCTATTCTGCTATTAATTACTTTCGACATGCTTCATCGAAAAAATTTGTACGACTCCGCTCAAAGTCAGCAATTCGTTGTTATTTCAATTGGAGTATCCAAATCGCTTAATGCTCTATCTCTCTTGCAAATTCTATTAAAAGTGAAGAAATTTGCTTAGTTTCTTCGTGTATTAATTAATTATACACAACATTTTGCATCTAACTCGGTAACGCAAAATGACCATTCTACCTCCCAACCAGCCAGTCAGGAGACTTCTGTCTTTGGAGGTATTTGAAAACTCGCGTTTACGAGTATGTGAGTAATACACAAGCCTTGACAATTCTTAAAGAGGACATGGAAAATATATAATTATAATATATAAATATGGCACTGGAAGAATAGTAATGGAGAATGTGCCCAAATATGCTGGTGGCAGCCACTTGGCCGATATGTTATTTTCTCGATTTAAAAATTTAAAGATCTCCAACTTTGTGCACAAACTGAAGCGATTGTTCTTTACAACTGTTTACAATTATTGCTTCAGAAATTCGGGTAATTACTTACGCGATGCATCGGGTGCTTACTTCTGTCACCTCGTAAAATTATTTAAATTTTTTGAGGAGTGTTGGCCTCTATGACTTATTGGCGAATATTTTAAATCTGCCTTCTTTACAAATGAAAAAGTCATGATGAGCACTTTGCAATGGAGTGATTTCAACAAATCTCTAACACAAAGCTGAAATATGCAATCTCGCAAATACAGGATTATCCATTTAGTGGTTTCAAAACCGCCGGTCTGGCAAGGCTGCCAGTTGTTAAATACTATTCATCTGAAGTGTTATTTATTTAGTGAAAGATTTGCCATTTACGAATATGAAGCGTGTAACAGCCAAAGAACGCCTAGAATTAGTTAAAATTTACTTACTGCAAAAATGATGATTCAAATGTGGGCTTTCAATCGAATGAAATTTTCTTCAGCGATCAATTTCATTTCTCACTCAGTGGTCAGTAAGCAAAATTGTCCCATATGGGACAACCAGAGAACCCAGAAGTGATTGTGGAAAAGTCATTGAATCCGGAAAAAGTGACTGTTTGGTGCGCATTATGATCTGAAGGTGTCACTGGGCTGTATTTTTTTTAAAACTACCTCAAAAGGATCCCCTGGTGCAACCAAGCCAGAGGCGATATTGGCATTGTATTTTGTATCTAATGACAAGGTTATAATACTAATGAAATAAAATTTTCATTGAAATCATAGCTTTATGTGTATTTTATTTAACTTTTCTTTTGAAACAGAAAAATGGATAATCCGGTAGTTTTGAAAATTCGTAAGAAAATGGTTATTTAGTCGAAAAAATAGACAATTTAAAGAATTGCGTTACGTCTACAACTTGGAAAATTATGAATCGATATTTTCTTGGAAATTGTTGAGGCCTTACAAATGATTTCACTAGGCAAAGACTTCTGTAAAGACTTCCTTTCCGAATTGGAAAATTTTTATTATAACGATTTTGTTATTAAATGGCCAGCTTCTTACGAATTGAGAAAATGGTGTAATTTACGCTATTGGATGACCCACAACTATGGGATTTAGACGCAGTTACAATTTTACGTTTTATTCTTATTTTAGCAATTTTTTCTTTTTATTATTTGCAGGACAGCGCTTTTTATGAACTTTCTATGAAGTTACCATCTTTGTTATATATTGGAGATTTTTTTCATAGTGAACATTGTGAACACTTCGAGTAGTCGAGTAATTGGCAGGTCTAATAAAAGCTTTTCAAACTGACTCTCCTCTAAATCATCAAAGCTGTAGACCCTGTTTAGTGAGTCTAAAGTTAGACTGCGTACAAGCTTACTAAATATGAGAATTTATGCTACATCCCTTTAATGATACGCAAGGGAATTTGTTTTTTATTTACTTGTAAAAGGAACAACTGGGAGTTGTGAATGTTGTAGAGTTCTTTTACAGGACTAAACCGTGCTAAAATTTGCATATTTAATTCTTTCGGTGTTGGATCAAATTCAATACATTCGGTGATGAATAGATTATATTTGATTCTGTTAATTGCATAAACGAAAACAAATGATGGCTTTCTGAAACACACAGAAAAACACAGTGACTTATTGTAATTGCAAACCACTTTTATTTTCTGAATTTTTTAAGAATTTACGGAGTTACGCTCTAATACTAAATTTTTATTTCGTTAACCCATAACATTTATAGAGCAGCCCACAACTCCTCACAATTTGGCTGACTGACTACCCGCATGTGGTTTTATTAAATTCATAACCTATTCCAACAATGGACACCAAACAATCGATTACAGCAGATTATTTGATTTGGTCTTCCCCCGTCATACCATCAATTTGTAAAACAATTTTTCATTTCATTACAAATGGTTTCTGTCTACACTAGATCTTAATGGCTGGCACTCCGTTAAACAAATGCCCACCTCTCCCATTTGCCCATTTTTGTGTGGTTTACACAAATAAGCCATAAATTGCTCACCTATCAAATCTAGTAAATTTTTATCTTTTGATGTAATTTCGCCTGTAAATTTATAAATGTTGTAACTGCGATCCGAAGTGATGTGATCGATGTTAAGTGTTGAAAACGTTAACAGCTCCAACATAAAACATAAATTTTCATCCGCAGCAACATGGACGAAGACGAAGCTGATAGTAAAAAATTAACACAAATTGCTTTTTCAAATAGTTGTGTGCCAAAAACTATGTTTGGCATCACAAGCGCAACAGTTTTGTGTATTTTTTTGTTTTCTTCTACAAATATGGTGCTTGATATGTTTTCGCGTACTTAATACGAGGGGTGGGGTAACTTCCAACAAAAAAGGCATGAAACTTGCGTTATTATTACTTAACCACCCACATGAAATAACGTTGAACGCTTGTTAGTTGGTTAGTTAGTTGATTTGTTGGTTGGTTCATACATTGCTTGATTGATTTCGTTGTTCTGATGAAACTGATAGATTTATGGAGAAAACTACAAATGATTGTTGCGTTTGCTTAAGACAATAAAATCGCTATTTAAACGATTATATCCTAGAGGACAAAGGTCAAGAGGGAATGTGTAAAGGAGAAGTTTTGTCATGGAGAAATACTAGAGAAATATTGATTAGATATTTCGTGCCACTAGGAATGCCCCTATTTTTAATTCATTGAAATGCATCGCCTGCTGGTTTTTAATTTCTGAGAATATTATTGGTGTTAGACGGGCAGTTAAATCGCGTTAATGGATATTACTCTGATGGCACCCTTTTTGCATTAGTTTTGTTACTTTCAAAACCCATTATTGGAAACAGAATCTGACACCAAAGCGCCTCCTATCGTTATTTTATGAACCAACCTCAATATATAAATATAAACAACGATATGTTAGCTAGCATTCATCAAAATGAGTTGGCGATGGAAAAACATATACGAAACATATGACTGACAAGTTCAGCTAGTTTCCATTTTTACATTAGTTGCGGATCACCTTTCTTGCATTAATCTTAGCATTCCGGAAACTATCCAGGATTTAGCATTAGCGCACCAAAATCCATCGCAATCGAACGAAATATTTGGAAAGCCATGTAGAGTAGGCAAATAAACCCGCATTAATGATTTTTTTGTATTAAATATAATATTTACCTCTAGAATAATATAGTTTATTATACACTTGATTTTGAAATTATTATTCATCCTTAGAATTTTATTAAATAAAATTACTTTTAATATTAACTTATATGTTAATTTTAAATTTTATATTTCGTTTCAGGTATATACAATTTTTTAAATCTACCAGACCAGAAATTTGAAGGTAACAATTAGGTGGAATAAATTTATAGAAATTATATAGTAATTACAATTTAATTGGAATGGAGCAAGGAATGAGCAGGATTTTCTGCAATCAATCAGCTCATAAGTTCAATACGAAAATTGTACACATCGGACTCCATCGGAAAACAAATATTACTAGGAATTGTCTTTTTTTTTTATTTGTAACTTTGGCAACTGCTTCCAAAGCCTTACTAATATATGCACCTGTGACTGTGCGATATGTCAATATGCCCAATATGTTTTGTAAATGCAGCTCATTGATTAAAATTTATTAGAAACATTGCTGTTTGGAGTCTTGAAAGAAGCGCTTTCCAAGTATGATGTCGCATATATGTACTATAAAATAATGCAAATTCGAAGCCAATTTTAAAATATGTAAATAGCCAAGACACTTTTGCAGTATCTTTCGAAGTACCACCAATCCTTTCATACCACAGCTGTAGGTAAAATAATAAATAAATTGAATGAAAAAGTTTCATATGTCTGGCACTTTACATATTGTCAGAAATTAGAGTTCTTCTTCCAATTATCTAAATTCTTTAATATATACAAGTATAATTCTTTAATATTGCGACAATTAAATTACATGATAAATTCCGGCATTTTTTTTTATTAAAAAATGCAATTTTTTTTATTCAAAGAATAATTTGTATGAAAAGCTTCTTGAAATCTATGAAGTTGTTTGTTTGTTTATAAAAATAAACGAAAAAAGTATATATATACTTTTTTGAGAAAGTTTCTGTCATAAGTCTCTATCATAAACAAATCAAATCAGTTTCTGTACTTAGGTATTTCTTATGCTTATCAGAACATATTTGTGCCGTTAAATATTACATAAATATAAACTGATTAAATGCATCCGGTTGCTATTAAATATTTTATAAAAAAAAATCAAGGTTTCGTAGAAATTGATAAAGATCATGAAGACTGTTAAATATCTTTATCATATTGAGGAAAAAGTTTCACTTAGATGTCTCCAAAAAAATAGTTCATAAATATGAGGGGGTACAAACAGATGAAAATTTTTAAAGTCTTAATGAAAAAATGTCATTAATGCCAAATTTGGTAAGGCATTCCTTATTGAAGTTTGTTACAAAAACTGACAAGCTATTTCATAAGCACTGAAATACATACTACCTGTACCTGCTGCAGGTGGTATATCTGAACTTAAGAATAGCTTTAGTGTACTAATGCAGAGCTTCGAAATGTCGAACCTTCTTTTGTCGCTCTTTACAAGCCGTTTATAAAAATTATAAATAATTTCTTTTTAATAAGTTAATCGTAGTTCTTTTTTTAAATCAAATAAAACACTCAAATAAATTTGCATCATATATTAACATTTTTTATTGGAATCGATAAATTGGTCTTTGTTATTTAAGTTTTAAAGATAATTTCAGCTCCGTCTCAAAATGTCCATTCGGAAGGTCCAATTTTGCGTAATTTTTTCGAGCATTTCGGCCTGTATTACACGAATTACGCGTGCTATGTTATCCTGTAAGGTTTCAATAGTGTTCGGCTTGTCCATATAACCTAACGTCTTGACATAACCCCACAAGAAATAATCAAGAGGCGTTAAATCCCAAGATCTTGGGGGCCAACTCGAGACCGTCGATGAAACCACATGTCAACCAAATTCAACTCAGCCAATTGGGGCAAAAAGAAATTCCTTGTGGGTGAGTAACACATGTCCAATCGCTGAGAACGGCGAAGAATTGACATTTCACGATCGTCATTAACACTGGTCGCTACGGCTGCAATATTTTCTTCGGTACGGACTCTACACATGCGAGTCGATGGTTTTATGTCCGACAAAGTAAATTTGGAGATAACAGCACGAATTGTTGATTCATCAGGTCGATTATGACGACCATAAAATGGTCGTATCAAACGATGCACATTCGTCACAGAGCACGAATTTTGATAATAAATTTCAACGATTTGCAATCGTTGCTCGTTTGTTAGTCTTTCCATGATGAAATGGCAGAGTATACTGTACACTTTTCACTTTGACAGATGACGTTTGGACGCCATTACCAACCAATGCTGCCAACCTGAAAAACTTAAATCTTAAAAAATCACCCAATATTAAGGAACTTTTACTTATGTATATACAAATGAAGTGTGCTTCTAAGTGACGACTGTGGTGTGATAACACTTACGGGTGTTTGTTGCATATATGATTGTAAGGCAGGCTGTCATACGATATGTGGGGACTTGACCATACGAAAATCTACATGTTTTGGATAACGATCATGCTAACCGGTCACTTGAAATAGTTTAGTAGCCGTCATTATATCCCTAACTGAATATGAGCATCTTCTTCAAGCAACTTATACGGGGTAAGGGAAATACAGAGAAATTTGTTGTTTTTTTAATAACTTGGCTTAACTGAAAGGTAATTCAATTCAAACCATAACCCCAGCCTACTTTTAGAGAGATGATTCTGTGCATCTTGCACAAGGTAAAAATAACCATCCTGTAATGAACTAATTCATAAATTGTTATCGAAAAACGACATTTCTCAACAATATGAGACCAAGAGAAAAATGCTGCAAAAAACTTCAAATCTTAAATGTTACATTCCAGCAAAAGCCTTTCATACCAAGCATCACCATATTAAGCACAATTACTCATCAAGTGGTCATGCAAATTTAACATTGGGTTGTCATAGGAGGTAAGTATTTGCAGTTTGACAACCACTCAGTATCACTTTGTAATGCTGCTTTGCAGTCACCGCATTAAATTTTCATTTACATTGCTTTAAAATAATTTATTTTTAAGATTTTTCGATTATACAGATTGAATGTGATAGTAATAGGAACATGGGAGGATCCCATTGAAGGCAAGACATTTCATTACATCAAAGCATTATTGTTTCGTAAGTATCACTATCGTTACTACTTTGAATAGGTGCATGGTTACATGACTTATCTGGAAGCACTTCCACCGGAAATGTAGAATCGGCCTACATTGTTTCACCAGTTGTACTACGATAGCAACACGTTTTCTCTTTCGAAGTAATTTCAATATTTTTCCGGGGATAATATACATGTAGCTGTTTTCGCAAAATTCTTTTGACTGAAAGAAAGCGTTAGCATACCGCAACTATGAAAATATCCATGACCCGAACTGGGCAGTTTTTCCAATTGAGCGTAATCATCACAGAACCTCGCTACCGATCACAACTGATGTAGTCGAAATAAGTACTAAAGCAAATATCATAGGATGCGAGCATAAATATTGTTCAGGTGACTAAAAAATAATTGGAGATACTGGAACAGTGAATAATACTGCGAAAATGCCGCTTCCGGCTAGAAGCTGGAGCGTTTTAAGGAAGCTCAATAACTGACACATTATAGCGTTCACGAGCTATAGCGTTTCCAATAAACGCTTATGAAATAATACACCTTCTTCTGGGTTCTGGGCTCCTGTTACTTATTTTTGAAACACAGTGACTAATACTGCGAAAATGCCGCTTCCGACTAGAAGCTTTAGCGTTTTAAGGAAGCTCAATAACTGGCACGTTATAGCGTTCACGAGCTATAGCGTTTCCAATAAACGCTTATGAAATAATACACCTTCTTCTGGGTTCTGGGCTCCTGTTACTTATTTTCGAAACACAGTGAATAATACTGCGAAAATGCCGCTTCCGGCTAGAAGCTGGAGCGTTTTAAGGAAGCTCAATATCTGACACGTTATGGCATCCACGTTTCCAATAAACGCTTATGAAATAATACACCTCCTTCTGGATTCTGGGCTCCTGTTACTTATTTTCGAAAACAGTGAATAATACTGCGAAAATGCCGCTTCCGGCTAGAAGCTGGAGCGTTTTAAGGAATCTCAATAACTGACACGTTATAGCGTTCACGAGCTATAGCGTTTCCAATAAACGCTTATGAAATAATACACCTTCTTCTGGGTTCTGGGCCCCTGTTACTTATTTTCGAAACACAGTGAATAATACTGCGAAAATGCCGCTTCCGGCTGAAAGCTAGAGCGTTTTAAGGAAGCTCAGTAACTGGCACGTTATAGCGTTCACGAGCTATAGCGTTTCTAATAAACGCTTATGAAATAATACACCTTCTTCTGGGTTCTGGGCCCCTGTTACTTATTTTCGAAACACAGTGAATAATACTGCGAAAATGCCGCTT
>JAHXMU010000078.1:1549-32833 GCA_019455685.1 Philornis downsi
TCTATACGAAAAGTTGTCCATTGGACAATCTTTTCTATACGAAAAGTCATCCATTAGGCCATCTTTTCTATACGAAAAGTCGTCCATTAGGCCATCTTTTCTATACGTAAAGTTGCCCATTAGGTCATCTTTTCTATACGAAAAGTTGTCCATTAGGCAATCTTTTCTATACGAAAAGTTGTCTATTGGACAGTTTTTTCTGAACGAAAATTTCCACATGGATAACACTAGGCGCGATTCCCCATATTCTCAGGTTTATTTGTAGCCTGTGCAGCGCACATTCACTTCAATCTTGAAGATACAGATCCTAACAAATTTCAGTTAAATTAAAGATATCATAATTTTAAAATATTTACCCCCAACCAATTTATAATGTGCTCTAATGGGTCTAATGTCCCACGTTAAGAAACCCGATATTAAAGAACATGCATTTTCATTTAAAATTTAATAAAAAAAAACACAAACTCTCGTTCTCATCAGTATTAATGAGCGATATTGAATATTTTGTATGAACTTTGAATAAACAAATCATTTTACTTACAGATTATATTTTAACTACAACTATGAGAATATGATTCTTAAGAACTTATAATACCAGAAATTGTTTCTCAGTCATAGGCAGATTGAAATGTTTGAAAGATTTTACGTAAAAAAATGTGACTAAACTTGAAAATGTGGGAAATTAAACATTTCCTATAATCACAGTTTTAATTTTATATCCAGGTATTCTTTGAATTAATTCCAGATCATCAAATAGAATCGAAATGATATGGAATCTACGTCTAGTCTTATAGTAAGAATTGAATAGAACACACGTGCAGAAGTGTGTCGTTTAGGAGGAATGTATAGGAAATAAAGTTCGATGAAAAATAAAGTGACCCATTGCAAATTTTGAGAAATTAACAAATTTTCTAATGGAGAATTTTCAAATCGTGAACATATTCGTACATTTGTTTTGTTAATAACTTTAAAAGTGGTCTAAATCAACGTCTATTGTTGCGTCGGGTCGTTGAAAACTTTTACAAAGGTTTTGCTGGAGTCAACTATGTTTCTTTTGATTGCCAAATTACGTGAAGATTGACCAAAAAAAGCAGACCATTCTCCGCATGTAATAATTGACGAACATTCGAATTGCGGCAAATTGCGAGATAGAGCCAATGTTGAATATTGATACGAATCAAACTCAGACCCAATTGAATAAGGATGAAGCTAAAAAATAATTTAATTGAACATCAACTATTTAAGACTGCAAAGGAGTAAAACGAGCCTTCAGACATCTAAAAAGAAGGAAAATCGAAATCTCTGTGTTGAAACAAAAACATTAAATTATGACTCTAATGTTTCACAATAATTTTCGGTATTAATTAAAATTTTCATTGATAATCGCCACTACCCTATTTAGTCATTTATCCTGTTTTTGTACGATTATTTTGGAATTTTTTTTTTTTTTTTGAAAAATGTGTCTTAGCAAAAATGTGTCTTAGATTTTTTTGTTTATGTCTATATAACTTAAAAACTTAAAGCTATCAATATCTAGTCCACAAATGGGCATTGATTGATTAATAAATATCCATTTAGTGAGTAACCCAATTTTTTAGTGGTGGTCTCAAAACCGCCGGTGTGGCAAGTCTATCGGCAGTTTAGTAAAAGGATTGCCATTTAGGAATATGGATCGTTTAATAATAGTTTAATAATTAAAACTCACTACAAAAGTGGTGATTCAAACGTAGGATTTTAATCGTACAAAATTTTCTTCAGCAATGAAACTCATTTCTGGAAAATGAGACAACCCTATACATGAATATTTCATTTCATTTCATTTATTTAGTCTATGGATATTTAAGTTTCCTTACAGACTAGCTATAATACATTAATAAATACGATTTAAATACTTAAACTGAATAAAATGTTTTTGAACTTATCTCGAGATAGAGTATAATCAATTGAATTACATATCGAGTTATAAAGTGTCATAGATCTACGAAGAGGTTCATTGCAAGCATAGTTAGTAGAGTGAATATCAATATGGAACGGATAGTAATAACGCAATAAGCGTGGAGGAACATTAAATGGAATTAAAGATAATAAATCCGGACAATCAACAAATCCAGAAATTATGCCATGAAGAAACATTATTGAACAAATATCTCTTCTTGAGCTTAATAATTTTAAAGATAAAAGAAGACATCTGCTGGAATAAGATGGGATTGGAGTTGAGAACCGAAAACAATTTTAATAACTTCATAAATATTTTTTGAATTCTTTCAATTCGATTAATATAAATTGTAGTTGTTGGACTCCAAATTAATGAAGCATATTCTAATTTTGATCGTACAAATGATGTATATAAAATCTTTTTAATGTACGGATCAGTAAATTGTGTAGAATTCCTACGAATGAAATACAATGAAGAATATGCTTTGGGAACAATGTAATTCACATGAGGTACGAATGTTAATTTTGAATCAAATACAATGCCAAAATCTTTAATTTCATATATATTTTCTAATTCATGATTAAGCATGTGATAAGTCGAAATAAGAATATTTCGGCATCTGTGAAGAGTCATTTGCTTACACTTAGAAAAATTAAGAGGTAAACCATTAATTATTGACCAAGTCACAAGTCTGTTTACATCTTCCTGCAACAGATTAATATCATAAATTGATGCAATAGCTCTAAATATCTTAAGATCATCCGCATATAAAAGATATGTACTATGAAGGAAACAGAACGAAATGTCATTAACGAAAATATTAAAAAGTAGTGGACCCAAAATACTTCCTTGAGGGACACCAGAAGTTGGAACATAAGAGGCTGAGTAAATTCCATCTATACATACTGAACATTGCCTATCCATTAAATAAGAACGAAACCAATTAAGAATTGTACTTCTGATGCCAATTTTTTTTAATTTAAAAATCAATAATTCATGTGGAACTTTATCAAAAGCTTTAGAAAAATCAGCATAGACCGTATCAGTTTGATAACCATTTTCAAAATTATCAATACATTTCCGAGTAAAAACAGCTAAATTAGTAGTAGTTGACCTACCAGTAATAAAGTCATGTTGAGCGGGTATAATATACCGTTTAAACGAAAAGAAAAGTTTCTCATAAACAATATACTCAAGAAGTTTAGCAATATTTGAAAGCTTTGATATAGGTCTATAGTTATTAACCTCATTTTTATGACCAGATTTATGAACCGGAAAGACCATGGTATTTTTCCATATGAATATGAATATGATATTATGAAAATCTGTTAAAACACTCGAAATATATTGAATTTTAAAGCCATACTTAGACGACACACACAAACAAACAAGATTAGCTAAGAAGCTTCACTTATATACATTTTTAAAGAAGTATGTATAATTTTTCAAAAATCAGTCTTTTAAAAAATTACTATAAATTTTAAAATACACCGAATTTTAGACTGGGGATTTGACGCAAATATGTGCCTAAATAAGGACAATATTGATAACCAATAAACTATTATTTTATTTTAGCTCCTCTTAAACCGTTTTTTATTTTAAACACAGATATTGTATTGCATGACATCTATTCTGGAACTGATAAGCGACACATGAACAAAATTCTCTTAGTCTTTAATAGGACTATTCGATATTTATTTTCATTCCAGTCACTTAATTTGTGAGGTTTTTTTGGAATTTTTGTTTTTATATTTACGTTAAATTTCGACCACTATTTCTCTTTTACATATTATTTAAGAATCAATATCCGCATTGTTCACCTCATGATCTTTAATCATCCATTTTTATTATATTGGAATTACAATTATTGCAATTTGTACAATAAAATCAATGAAGTAACCAGAGTTCATTCCAAAAACTCTCTCGATTACCCATAGGACGAAGAGATAGAAGTCAGCGTATTGAAATGTAATTTCCAAATCAATACCATTTTTAATTGCGTCTTTAGACAATCTATCTACCTTTCCATTTCCACTAATAATTACATAGCTGGGAATCCATACAAAAGACACTTGGTCATCACAAAAATTAAACAAAGTGGAACTTATGTGATAAATTATGGCCTTTTTACCGAAAGAATTGCTTACACCTTTCAAAGAGCTTTTGCTATCAGTAAAAATAAATATTTTTCCAATAATTCACATGTATGAATTTATGAATACCGATGAACACGCTTGAAAGTCACATAATTTTCTGTCAAAGCTGCAATCCAAGCTTTTCCATTAGTGACAGAACCGTCAGTATAATAACATATGCGATCATTGTATTTTGTATTTATAATTTACAAAAAACGTTTCTGAACTACCGTTGGTAACAATTTCATTTCTGCAACAGTACTTGAGAAAAATGTCGATGATAACTTTTGACAAATGATAACTTTTCACAAATGACAATGACGTGGTTTCGATGTCGTTCATCGCTAGACTATATCTTGAAATTATTTTGCCATATCGTAAGACGCCTTTAAAATATATTGGGTAATCCCTTAGTGAGTATGATCTGCATTGTGTGATTTTCTCATAATTAGTAATCATTCGGAAAAATGAACGTTAGTTCAGAGTTGGTAATTTTATGGAATATAAAATTATATACTCGTATTAGTGTTTGCTTCAAATCAGAACTGTGATCATCTTAACATTTTTATAAATTTTGAGTTTGCTTTAATTTTTACATGTTGAATATGGTGCTGTAATGTTAATTTTTTGTCAAATATGACACTCTACAATTTATGCAAAAGTTCTTATCAATTTGTAAGAATTTTATTAACTTCAGTGCAAAATTTTCGTTTTAAACATAAAATTCCTAGACTTTTACTAACGTAAAAGACATAGAAAGATCAATTTGACAACATTACCATATGGACAATTTTTTTACAAAGACAGCAATCAAAAACATTGACAAAAAGACGTATTGATATCTTTAATTTGCGACAAAAAAAAAATATCTTCAAACAACAATATTTCGAAATATACACAGAATTCAGTATTTTTCACACTGAAAATTAGTCTTATAACAATTACAATTTACAAATCAAAATTCTAAACTTACCTTAGCAACATTGTCAATTGTAAATCATGTGCCAGTCTCTCTAAAGCTGGAACTCCTTCAACGCGTAGAATATTGATTTTCTCTCTCAAAGAACGTGAAACATTGTTTTGCCCTTGACGTTCTCGTAAGATCTCAATAATATTGGGTTGTCGCAAAAAAGCAATAACCTGAAAGCAGACAAAATTTTAAATTATTTATCTATCTGTTATGAAAGAAAAACCCTAATCGTGCTTACCTTTTCATTGTAGGCAACAGGAACCTCATTATAGCCGTTATTCGACAATCCTGTAGAAGAACTGGGACCGTTATTATGGTATGATGCTGATGCTGCTGACGATGACGGTGATGAAGTGTAGTGGGACATATTACTATCATTTTGCATAAATTGACTTTGTCTTGAGGTTGATGTGTTCGTCACGGTCAACGACGATGAGGTTGATGTTGGTCTTGGAGGTGGCAAAGGTGGATTACCGGCCGTTGCTGACATGCAATTACCATCAGGAGAATCGAATTGCTGATGATGCTGCCTGTGGCGTATAATACGCGGACATTCTATAGGCAAACGAGGATCCATAAACGAAGTCTGCCTGTTGTTATGATCTATGAAGAATTGCTTGCCAGACTGATCCAGTTTTGTTTCCCAGCTAGAAGGTAAATCGCGATTAAGCTGAGCGAAGGAATTAACCAAGGCCACCAAATCCTTATTGTATTGATAACGTTGAAAACACGAAGGATCCCGCCGGATCCGTATGACCATATGTTTAAGGGCAGTGTTACGATTATAGATAGCTAGAGCATCTTCGTTGGTGTGAAGCATAGAGTAAAAATCAGGACGGCATAGCATTAATACAGCTGGATGCACCGACAGACTGACGTGTTGAAAATTCGAGGGGGCAGCTGCCGCAAGGTTATTGTTGTGAGGTGGCAAGTGCACAGACGACTGCGAGGTTTGTGAGTTGTCGGCATGTGATGTAGAAGTATTCGAACGATTTTCATTGGTTATTGTACGTCGGATGGATTGATATCTCCGATCTAATTGCTGCCGGTGATGTTGCTCCCTCCCTCCGGGCCCATTAAGAGTGGTCGAGCCACTCGTTCCAGGTCTTTGCCAAGACGTTGTTCTTGTCGTATGGTCTATGTAGAAAATGCGACCATGACTATCCATTCTTGCCTCCCAAGCGGGTGGCAGTGGCTCAGCAGTGCCACTTACATTGGTGGCATCCGCCTCGGCAGAAAATATGGCACTTGTTCGTAAAAGGCCCCCAGCTGCCCCTCTTTCCGGTATAGATGGCAAGCGGGTGCTGGTAATATGCACCACACCCAAATCATCTGAGCCATTTTCATCATCCTCATCATTATCCACAACTTCTATCGTGGACGTGGCTCCCGCACCCAGGTGAACTACATCGGCTGTGCGCACACGATCTTCGTTGCGAGGCGACCCGTGGAAAGCTGGGGAGGAGGGTGGTGTACGCGATGATAAGTAGTTGTAATCTAAATGACTAGCATGGGTTGGTACGCCACCTGAAGCGCCACCACATGGCCCGGAGCCAATATAAGTGTCATCCAAATTGTTATTCATCGCGGCAGCCGCAGCTGCTGCTTGCATGCGTGCATGACGTCGGGCGTGATGAGTAGGTGTGGGTGGACATATTAGATTCGAGCCAGCGCCAGCTCCTACCCCTCCTACTCTTTTTAACAAACGTTGTTGTGGACGGCTGTGCATGACAGCTGGAGATGGTGGGGCAACAGCCACCTGTTGTGTAGAATTCAATACCTGTGCCTCGGGGCTTAATTGAAAGTCCAATGGGGAAGCACTACGCGTTGAGCATCCCGATGGCGGGCTGCGGTGACGCTTGGGTGAGAGCATTAAACGGCTAGGAGAATGGGAGGACGACTGCCTTTCCTCGTAGGCCGATTTGCCGTTGGACAATGTACGTGTCAGTGGTCTATGCTGGCGCAACGATGCCGAAAGCGGTGGAGTTTGCGGAAATTGGGTATTCGAAGTATTCTCTTTCGTGGGAAAAGCCGGAAACTCATATGTTTCCGTAGCTGGCACTTTTTTTGTCGTGATAGTATTAATATAATTATCAGGGCCGATTTTCTTTTTGATCAATGGTTTAAATTTCATGGGTGGTGGCGAAGCTGTTATATTCAATTCATATTGAGGGCTAGAATTTGAAGAATTGCTTGAGTTCGCACTATTCAATAGGAACAGAGGAGAGTTATTGGTACTGTTCGTATTACTACCATAACCATTGGGACCCAAGCCACCATAAATATCCAACGAGTCATCTGTATCCAAAATATCGAACTTAAAAACATCACCCTGTAAACGGAAGTCTCTGCCAATGGCTCTAGGAGGCCATGATCTTTCCAGGGGACGGTGTTGCGGCTGCCTCAAATGCTTTTGCCTCCGTTGTATTTGCGCCTCCTTACTGGCACTCGCAGAGGCATGAAGAGCGGCCGCTGCTCCCAACAAACTCTCCACTGCTGCAGCTTCTTCGTCGGCTTCTTCATCTATAGTGAAATTAGACGGCCCCACGATGCTTTGCGCGCCTCCACCATCGTCAACTTCGAATACAGTTTCGGCCGGCACCGTCTCATAACATTCACGTGCTATCCATAAATTAAAAGAATCTGTTGCTGTTGAAGTTGTAGGAGTCGATGATGCTGGCGACTTTACACTGGCCCTTTTTTCCTTCTTTTTCGCACCACTCAAAGGAGTTGATGTGCCACTTTGCGGCGACAGAGTCCACGACTTGCGCCGTGCTCCTCCACCTACGCTACCACCGCCATCACTGCCAATGCTGCCGTTGTAGGAATTAGTGGGTGAGAGGGTCGTTCCAGTCGCTGGTGTTTCACAGGATTTCGTGGTCAACAGAGTTTGTTGACGTTGTTTTAGCGCTTGTTCATCCTCAAAGGCCGAGGAGGTAGTGTGTTGATTAATGTAATTGAGATCTTTTAAATCTAAACGGAAAAACAAATGAAGGCAAATTTAAACACACATTTTGAAAAGTTATAAAATGTAATAAAATTAAAACCATTATATATATTCAAGATAATGACAATAGAGAATATAAATTACCGGCATCCTGCAATTTTTAATACCAAACATCAGAGAAAAAATCGAATGGATAGCATAGAATTTATTAGTTAATTGAATTGGGGACTAATTTATACCGCCAATTAACAAATTTTCTATCCGATTTTAAGCAAAATATGCCGAGCTAAATCCTTGAGTGTCGAGGAAAGATCCAAAATTAAAACCTACAAGGAGTGTGGACTTTCTACTGATCAAATAGCCAGAAAAACTAATAGAAGTCGCAAAGTTACATCTACATATTTACGTGACACCGAAGGCTATGGAAATAATATGAAAGGTCGGACAGCAAGTGCTATTACAGCCGCTAACAAGAAGGCTATTCTGAAATATGCCTCAAATTTACACGACTCTGCTGCCAAGGCAGCACACTTGCAACGCTTGAGACTTAAAAAGAAACCACCGCTAGACAATCTCCGCAAGGAACGTCGCCTTAATTTTTGTCGTCCGACTATGACGTGGAGTAGAGTAAAATAGAATTATATTTTCCGACGAAAAAAAATTAATTTAGAGGACCCTCTATGGATACAATTACTACTTCCATGATCTTCCAAAAGAGGAACACCTAGTCAATCGATTACACAGCGGGGAATGTGGAGTTGTGGTATGGGGTGCCATCTCTTATTATGGCACAATAGAGCTCCAGCTTCTCTCTGCAAAAATGAATTCGACTTCCCTTGCTGGAAAAAGCTTTTCCTGAAGTTAAAAATGTTTTCAGAGACATGGAATGGAAATTCCAGCAGGACAACGTGCTAATTCACACGGCAAAAGTCGTCAAATCATGGATTGAAAGCCAAAATGTTAAGTACTCTCCGGACTTAAACATTATTGAAAACGTTTGGGTATGGCTAGTAAGCAAGGTGTACGAATCAGGCAAGCAATATTCAAGCGAAAGTAAACTCATTAATGGAATTAAACAGGCCTGATCGTGTATTTCGTTGGACCTAATCACAAAACTATGATTCTTTACCGAACAGAATATATGAATGTATCCCTAACCAGGGCGGAAGCGCCCACTACTAAATTTTACTTACAATACTTATTTTTAAATTAGATGTAAGCAAACAATAATACCTTTAATTTAGAATTAATATTTTCGTGTATAACCTATTTTTGTAAGGGGGACTATTCGAACCAAAAACTGAAATTGATTTTCTGACTTTTTTTTGTGTTTAACGTTTTAGTACTTAATTCATTAAAATGAAAGAACATTTATGTTATAGGATTACAGCAAATACCTGAAATATGATTTTTAAAAGCACAACCAGTTCATTATAATTATTATTTTGGAAAAAATCGAGATTAGAAAAATATTTAAAGGGAGTGCTATTCAAGTGAAATGCAAGTAATCTGAATTTTCCTTAACAACTTTATAAAAGAAAAAGGAAGGAAGGCTATTAAATGTTGTGATCGCTAAAGAAATTATGATTTAATTTAATTTAATTTTTTTTTTTTCGGGATTGTAATTTTAAGCCTTGAGGCCGATTTGATTAAATTACAATATTTCAACATATCATCTCCACAATTCAATAACAAATACATTACACAACTTTACAATACTGGTGTTGTAAAAATGTTGTGTAAATTAATAGCAGAAAAATATTGTTTACAATATGGCAGTTTACTCCACTTATTGCAATTTTTCACTTTGCATGTTTCTCGCCTTTAAATACGGAATTATAACTTTATATTACAGCTGCTTCATAATATAGCGAAAAATTTGATAACAGATTAAAAGGTAAAAGTTAATAACTACCAGATTTTTTTTTTTTAAGATTTAATAAACTAAGTAATTGAGATGCTATACAAGTATTGGCTCAAAAAAAAGGAAAGAAAAAATATTAAAATTTTTGTTTGGAAATTTGTTAAACTCTTACTTGAAAAGATTAGGATCAAATCTCGTATAATATTTTGTATTATGTATAATCAATTCATTAGTGGAAATTAATCGAGTAAATTTAAATAATTCTGCGAGAAAAAAACAACAAAAGCAACGAACAAATAACTACAGAATTATGAAAAAAAATTGTATCACAAACGGAGACATGTGCACATTTCGACGAAGACAGAACAGATAACGTATAGCACGATTGAAGGACAACTAGATTTTCGTTATATTGCTTTTAACTGTACCGGCATATATTTCGATACAATAATGTATATGCGACATTATTAAGCCATGTACTAGTTTTCGTTCAGCATGAAGCGAAATTATTAAATCGGAATTATACAACCGCCGAAGGGTCATATTCACGCGCGAAACTACTCTATCAGTATGCAAATCCAATGAGAGCTTATCATCAATTATAACGCCCAAACATTCAATATTGCGCACAAATTCAATAGCTTCTACCCCATTGTAAAACAAATTCAATTCACATGGATGGTAAGCAAACAACATTGCTTTTGTCTTAGACGGATTCACTTTAAGTTTATTTGAGGACATCCACACAGACATACATTGGAATACATCCTCAATTTTTGCTTTAATAACGTCATTATTGTGATAAGTTCCATTGAAAAGCAGCTGAACATCATCAGCATACGCAAAGCATAAACAATTATCCAACCTACTAAACAGATCATTTAGGTACAAAATGAAAAGCATAGGTCCAAGTACTTAACCTTGTGGGACACCACTTCAGACTGGCACTACGTTGGACGTCACACCATTTAGACACAAGCGTTGCATCCTATCACATAAATATGAATACATAAGTTTGCATGCATTTCCCCCAAAGCCATACAATTGCGAAAACTTGTTTATTAGACTGACGTGATCGACTCTGTCAAAGGCTTTTTCTAAATCTAGAGAGATTAGAATACTAAAATTATGGTCGTTAACATTGGCTCTGATAGATTCCGTTAGACCCGACAGCAGCATGAAAGTACCTCGTCCCCACCTAAATCCACACTGTCCATCATTTAGCAGTTTATTTTCCTTGATGTGTTTCGAAATTTGGTGTTTCAGAATGTATCCCACTAATTTGGAGAGCACAGGCAATATAGCTATTGGGCTTGAATTTGCAAAAACACTATCACTGGTTTTCTTTTTAATTGGAAATATTATAGAAGTTTTTCATAACCTTAGAAAAGTGGAAGTCATTATAATAGTATTAACTACATGTAAGAAGTAATTAGATAGGAGTGGAAAAACAATCTTAAGAAATTTTAAAGGATACAGGAAAATGCTACAAATAATTCAAAGAAATCAATACAGCGAAAGAAGAATGCCCGATCATTACACGAAAATAACAACAAATTATTTTCATCACCAGTTTCGTCAAGCTGGTTGCTCACAAAAAAATCTTCAAGTCGTCAACATCGTACAAATTGTCAAAATTTAAATTTCTCTTACTAAAGGGTGTCTCAAGAAGAACGCAAGATATAAATTTTAAATAAAACACAGATATTTAAAAAAAAATCGTGAAACTTTATTATATTGTAAAGTAGACAGAATGAGGTTATGCATGTTATATTTCATTAATGCAGCGTCCAATTTCCCCTTCTAAGACTTGAGTCGTCGTCGGCTTATTCGCGTAAACCATCGACTTCAAAAACCCCAAAGAAAAAAGTCTAATGGTGTTAAATCGCACGATCTAGGCGGCCAATTCTAGTCTCCAATACGCGAAATAACACGAATGACTGATGCAGCAATTGAATTGTTTCTCTGGCTGTATGACATGCGGCGCCGTCTTGTTGAAACCACATGCCCTCCACATTCATTTCTTCAATTCTAGGCACGAAAAAACTGGTTATCATTTCACAATGCCGAACACCATTGACTGTTTGCGCTTGACATGCCTCATTTTCATAAAAAAAGGTCCAGTGGTTCCTCCAGCCTAAAATCCACACCACACAGTGACACGTTGAGGATGCATTTGCTTCTCGTGAATCACTCGAGGATTTTCCTCACCCCAAATGCGACAATTCTGCCTATTGACTAAGCCATAAAGATGGAAATGGGCCTCGTTACTGAAGATGATTTTATCGGCAAAATCAGTATTTTCATGTTGTCTCTCCAATACCCAATTAACGAACTCCCTTCGCTGTCCATGGTCAGCTGGCTTCAGTTCCTGAGTCAATTGGACTTTGTATGTTATGAAGATGCAAATCTTTCGTCAAAATTCGCTGCATAGTGGATTTGGAGACACCAATTTGCTGAGCACGGTGTCGTATTGAGGTGGATGGAGTTTGAGCGACATCATCACGTACAGCTACGACATTTTCGGTCGATCGACCTGGTCAAAGGCGTGTTGTTGTCTTTACATCACTAACAGACCTAGTTTTGGCAAATTTATCTATTAATCTCTTTACAGTTGACTCTTTTGGAGCATTATTGTGACCCCAAATTGATCGCAATTTGCGAACTGTAGCCGCAAAACTTTCACCATATTGGTAACGCTGCATTTTTACTAACCTCGTACCTTCTACTAGCAAACAGTAACAATTGTTTAAATGACAAACAATGACACTTCGAATGCTGCCAAATTTAAATCTTGCATTCTTGTTGGGACACCCTTTATTATCAACTAGTCCATTGTCACGAATTACGTTCCATAAATATTTCATATTTAAACAATTAGAAAATATTCTCGAAAGTGTCTCACGCTTTATCCTTCTCTTAATGGCTTTATTAATGGCAAATTTTCCAATTTTGTTCACTTCTGTCGTTAAGGAAGGCCGCATATGCTAAATCACTCCGCAATTTAATGAGAATTTAGGCAATTATCTAAGCAACGTTTAGTTAAGTTTTTAGTTTTATTTTTTGGGAAAAATCGTGTGAATTGAATTTAAACCATTCGTAAGTATACTTAATTGATCATCAGCATCAGACTTGATAAAAGTCGAAGTAAAATCCGTAGATAAAACCTTTTCACAAACTACTTCAGAAGAAATACGAGTATTATTGTAATCATAAAAATTATAAAAGAGCTCATTGCGCTGCTCTGCACTTTTAATCGAAATATATATAAACGCAAGTTTCGAAATGTTTAGGCGTTTGAATTGACCAGAAACTTCAACATGTTCAGGAGATGAGAACAAAAAGTAATCAAATCAAATCAAAAGACGATTGAGGATAAACATCGTAATGTATTTTTTTTTTTTTTTTTTTTTTTGCAAACCTTCCCAGAGCCGCTGGACAAAATATTTTTTATTTGGCGATTTTTCCGATATTCTTCGCCTTTGATGGAATGTTATCCTTTTTCGAAGTATGGATATTTTTGCATTTATTCATATTCTGATCTTGTGAAGTACGCAAACAAAATTAAATTCAGATTCCACCAAAGATTCTTTAGAATCGTTGACAGACAAATTGTGCACAATCTTTAGCCATTTTCAGCCATTATATTAACTATTGCTGTGACTATCAATAACATCAATCATTAAATTTTCGTAAATGACTGCTACAGTCAACTTCGACGTTTTCACTTTGTCAAACATTAAAGACAAAACATTTCATTCATATGCAATCAATTTCATAATTTAATGAATAGGGTCTTTGAAATACCAAAATTATTTAGTAATTTTAATACCTGGTAATTGCATCGAGCAAATGAGTATGAAATTCAATGTAAGTATGACGAATAAAAATATTAATAATAATTGTAATAACAGCACTACATCAAATCAAAAAATATAAAAACAACTGTTTGATCCATTGGGTTTATTCAATTAGGAAGCAGTTGGAGCTAAAATATGTATTATGTATATGTATATTATCTGCGTCCCAGAACGTACTGAGCTGATCATATTCGTAAAATGTCAGAAATTTTAATAAGTACCTTATCACGGAAATGGAGCGTCGAATCACGAAAATTGATTTCTGCAGGTGTAAAAGTCGCCAACATAACTTGGAAAAGATGCTCCCAACCGCCAAAATAATACATTTTTAACCCTTAACGAAAATTGTACCAAACGGGTACCTCGTCGAACAAATTTCTAAATAAAGATTACTAAAATAAAAAGCCATAATACCCAAAAACCCAATTAGATCCCGGAAATGATGTTCAAAATAGCACGATTGCCAGAGGCACTTAATATTTAATTTCAGTATTGATTTATTTAATTATTTATTTACTCTTTTTCAGGATTGCAACATCAGTGCCTGGTAAAAGCCTCCGTTGAAGTTATTTCCATTTCCGAGTTATAGGCGCTTTCATATTTTATCGTTTTTTTTATTAAAGGCGACTTTTTGAAATCTTTTTGGCACTATGTGAATCTAAAAAAGCTTCAAAATACGATTAATATTGCGATTGGATGCACCGTTTCCGAAATATGGCAATTTTTCTAATTTTTCATACTTAAAAACAAATTTGAACATATGATAGCCATGAGTGGGGTACCAATGTGTGGTGTTTGAAGTTCCGCATTTATCATGAGAAATTTGTAGCTGCGTGAGTAATTAACAACGGCGGTGAGTGGTTAATTACACACGCAACCATTTCTCATGAAGCAGCGTGTAGATGCCTGTTACGCACTGTCCATGAGCGGTGAGTTGTGTCGTATGCAGTTATCTACCCTCACTCAATTGGCAAAGCTGGTGTGTAAACGATCGCGATGATGTGTGTGAATTACTCATGGGTCTTGACAAAACTTGGTTAGGAATATAAAAATTAAAAAGTTGAAATAAATTAATTGAAAAAATTAAAATTGAAGTTCTTGGACACCACAATTCTTTTTATTTAATTTAATTAGTGTACCAAAAAAGTACAAATTACATAGTGCAATTTTTAAACGATAGACTAAGTTTTTAGAAAATGTAAAAAATAGTTTAAAACAAAGCATAAAGATTTTTTCAGTAAATTACATAACACAACTATGATTTAAAAAACACGATGTAGGGGGAAATTTCTACTTTTATTCCTATTCCTTTGAAAGTTTACTTAATTTCTTAACTCATTCGACACATGTTTACAAGATTATGATATAATTTAATATAATTGGAAATGGTATATGATATCGTTAAAGTGTAATATTTTCAAGCAATTTTTTTTTTGGAAAACGATAGCATATGCGGTGAAATTATGGAACGATACGAAATCTCAGAAATGAATAACATTTTGTTGTGTATTCGTTCTGGTGAATTTGATAGTGGGTTAACCCGGGTTCTAAAAATCGAAACGATATTACACTTTCACAAAATAACGATAAGTAAATTTTTTCCAGTAAAAACGATCGTTTTCGAATCATAAATGGTGCCAGTTACGATAATAAATGCCGAACAATTTATATAACAGGTGTTGTTGTTGGCAAGATTAATTTTGGGAATTTAAGAAGTCACATTTTTGCTTAGGTTTCCGTTTTAGGCTGGTACGATATCGCGCATTTTAAGTATTGAACAAATTGCATGTGAGTGGTGCAGTGCACTCCAACGCGGTCAGGCTGTGGCGAAAGACATGCCTCGCTCTGTCGGCCATCGACGTCTCTAACTGAAGCAATAAAGGAAATGGAGACTTGATCATCCAAGTTTGGGAGATATTGCAGGTGACTAGCCCCGAAATACCTGAATTTTCTTTAAAAACAATTAACTTGTACCTGGTGATAAGACATGAATGTACGAGTTTGACACGTAAATCAATCAACAAGCCTCGGAATAGTGCCTGAGCCGAAACCTAAAAGAACTATGTCAAAGTCCCGATCTAAACTCAGGTTAATGTTACCTGTATTCTTCGATTATGAATAATCGTATTACCGTATCGCCAGAAGATCAGACTGTACCTTACTAGTCTTTTGTGAGAACTAATGCTTCAAAAAGATGCACCACTTCACAAAGTCGCCATTGTGAACGAGCTTCGAACTATCACCGTATTCACTTGATATGTCTCCGGCTGACTTTTTCCTTTCCCAAAACTGAAACTCCCATTTCGATATGGGAACTAAAAAATTTTCGAGAAAATGCGTTCCAAAAAAAGGTTTTAATAATTAGACCATTTGTTGGCTTAAGTGTGTTATTGCGCAAGTGGTCTGCCTTATTTCAATGAATAACAAATATGAGAGAGATCGACCGTGGCTCGGTTTTTCACATGATCGCAGGCTCAACCCCGCATACAGCCACTTGTGTCTTGTAAATGCTTCTCAAACTGTAGCGGTCGAAATGATCGTTAAACTGTAGGTCCCGTTGAGCGAGTTTAAAAAGAGAATGTTGATAAGCTCATTGGTTTTCGATGTTTGAACATGGCATATCTTGTTGTATTTTTACCTCCGTCACATAAGCCGCAATTTTGCAGCAAATCTCATAGTTTTTGTTATTCCCCTACAATAGAAATAGGACTCGAGTTTCTGAACCAGAGCTAACAATCTAATACTAGATCATTATTCCAAGGCTTTAAGCAAATCTATGATATGACTCTAACCAGTACAAAAGGTGTATTTAGTCCGCTACATAAAATACATACGACTACTTTCGTTTGTGCGAAATTTACTTACTTTTCCCACGTTTCCTACGTAACACCACCGTAGGCTCCACAAAATCCTCCGGTCCAATAAAATCGCTACCCAATGATTGCACTGCTACGTCCCTCAAAAGTCCATCGTCACCATCTTTCAAAGCCTCAGCTATAGAAGACGCCAATCCGACAGCACCTTCACATTCTTCATCATTCAAAATGTCACCATCGCGGCCGTGAAATGACGGCAAACTATCACTGTGTTTATTCATTTCAATACTAACCATGGACGGTGATAACTGGTCGTTGTGATGCTGTGCCATCCCTAATTCATTAGTTGTCGCTTCTTGAAGCACAACTGCGGCAGACGCGGCTGTGACATCATTTGTTATTAGCATTGTGTTTTCAAATGCCAATACAAGTTCCGGTTCACCGGCAGCTTCATAAAATGTTTGATTACTTTCATCTTCTTCTTCATCATTATCGTTATCATCGTCATTCTCTGCTACTTCATAATTATCGTCATTACTACTACTGCCACTTGCGTTTGCTTTGTCTTTACTCCTATTGCTTTTGCAGTATTCGCTATTGTTTGTATTATCTATGCTTTTGCTATTGGTAGCAGCGTGGTTTTGAAGCGATATGGGGGTGGCGGTGGTAGTGTCGGCGTTACTTGAGGTGAATGTTGTTTGTGTTTTTTGATGTTTGTTTACATCGAGTTGGGTGTTGTTGTTGCTGCTGCTGTTGCTGGTGGTGCTGTCAATGTGACTGTCAGTGCTTTGAATGCTTTGCTGATTGTACTTATTATCCTCTATGTTGTTGTCGTCATATTCGCCACTTGTTGCCGGTGGCGAAAGTTCTTGTTTACAACTGACAGCCTCTGCCATTTCGATGTCACTGCTGCCCACATCCATAACACACACCAGATATCCGCATCAAAGACAATTCCAGCCATTTATTAGAAACAAAAACGTTAATGTTGAATAGTAAAAAAAATCATATCTCTGTACACACAAAGAAAACGATGCATTAAAAGCTTGTTAAAAAATATGTTTGTTTTTATATAATTTTTTTGTATTGTACAATCTATACAATTCCGATTCCTTTCATTCAATCATTATATATGAGTATTGCTTATAAAATATTGTTTTTTCTTTACATTATTATTATTTATTTATTTATTTTATTTTATTTTATTTTTTTGTATTAGTTATTACTACTTTTCCCTTTTGAAATCGTTTGTAAACAAAGGTAAGTAAACGCAATTTCCATTCATATTTTCACAGCGTTTTCTTGTCGGTAATTCTCTGTTTTGATCTCATTATTCTTCCACTGAATCACTTTTGCCAATTTTCTTGCTCTACATTTTGATTTATAGATTTTTCTAACGGTGTCACCCACTAACTACGATACAACAGAAAATATTTTTTTTATGTAAATATAAGTAACATTAGTTAAAATTATAAGCTAAACCATTGTTTGTTAGGAATTCACGGATTTATGCCGATCACCCATCAAAATTAATTAATTTATTGAATGTTTTGTAGCGAATTTCTCTTTCCTTCATGCTGGTTGCTCTACATGGGCACATATCAACTCAAATTTAAACATATTTATTTACTTATGGTCGCTAATTTTTTTTATTTCACGTTTGCTCACTTCCCGAATGCATTTAGAGCTGTTCTGGATAATTTTTGACCGATTTAGTCTCTATTTAATAATAATAATTAGTATTTTTCCAAGTCACTTGTATTTTTTCACTATTAATTTGCATTTGGAAAGAGAGAGCTGACAAACCAATTTCCAAGCCTGTTAGCAATTTGTATGGGACGCCGTTATTTAATTTAACGTCGACAATAATTATATCTACCGACATCTGAATATGAACAAAAGAAATTAAATAAGAATATATATTTGAAATCAAAAATTAACACATGTCGCAATTTAATTTTGGATCGTCGAAAACTAACGAAAAACTTGGAAGTCGTTGAAGTCGTCTATTTTTATAAAATCATGGAAAAGCGGCACTTAATTTAGCCGGACCCAAATTTATATATCCTCTACCATGGATTTCAAAACACAATGTACACCGAATTAGCCTTACTAAAGCCCATGATAATGATTTCTAGAATAATTATCGATGAATTCATTAGAAGTAATATATACATCTAAACGGATTAGTCAAAGTAATCAAATTTTTTAACTGCAACTATTCCCCACCTACGACATATAATTTCGGTCGTATTTATTTTAAAATAAAGAGACGTTATTTTTGCATTGAAGCAATAGTAACTAGAATTAGCGCCACTTTCAAGTGGTTCAAGTGATTGTTAATATAGATTTTGTCCATTATGATTTTTTTGAAGCAATTGCAACAAAATTCAAACGGCAATTTTATTTTTCAATTTTACCACATGATTTGCTGTACAAAGGGTAGTAATTGATATAATTCTTCCCCGTGGATATCAATTTAAACCGTTTTTGAGTTTTGGGAAAGGAATGATATAAATCTTAGGTATATGCTGAAAAGGATGAGTTTAGTCCTTTTATGTTTTTTCCTACTGAACCAATCTTGCTAGAACCTGAATATAGTACGCCATACACATTTTTATAGATTTTCCTGACTCCTCCAACATACCTTATTTCAACGGGAACTACCTTTAGCTGAATGCTTACAAAAATCATGGCAATTATCGATATTTTGGAAATGGAGACACTTTTTTGTATGAAAATTGACTTCCACTATAAATTTTTTTCCAGAAAGATTAGGTATATGAAAACTGCTTTCCAGCTCATACATATATGAAGTATTCTATATGTACAAGTACAAAGATCGCTACCTGTGAAGTATCCTCCAACTTATTTTTCGGTATAAAGAACTTTTTTTTTATAGTGAAAAGTATTCTTTTATACGAAAATCGCTTTTCTATATAAAAATCAATTTTAGTATTATGATTTCTGAGGGAAACCATTGGTGTAAGAGACAAAAAGGGAACCTGCCCGGTTTATATGTGCGCGGGTTATATCAGTGAAAATAAATATGCCACAGTATGGTAACGCTGCGTACGAACGAGTAACGATAAGCCACCTGTATGTCAATTTTGTTGCGCTATAAATGATGCATTATTGCCATGTGCCGATTTAAATAAAAACCCAAATGGGTACTAAATTAAAAATATCGTGAAAAATTTTGTTTAACTGTCATATGAAACATTTGCAAATTAAAGAGTATATATTTAATTTAACTACATTTATCTGATTTGTCTGAAAATGTGGACATTGCCTCTTGCTTTGCTACTCAAATACACATTTCTATCCCTAGCGCAAAATACAGTAATTCATATCACTTTCTGAAAATCTCCCGCGCATTGATTTTTCAAAACTTCAAATATTCTGTAACATTATTCCACAATATTAAATTGCTGATAGTAGCTTGATTGTCCTTTTCGCATCCGGTAAAGGTGTAATCACATATCCCATGTATGACTTTTCTTATCTTTCGGGCAATTTTATACATTAATGCTGCATTAAAAAATTAAAGGCACAAATGTGCATCAGAAAAAAGGGAAGCTGGCAACATTGTTGTGCAATTTGCAAAGAAAGGACGCACCGTTATTCGACACCCAGATAGTGATAGCTTAGTAGGTTTGGTGCTAATTTGTGGCAACTCTTGTGGATTTAGTTTTATTGGTGTCGAAAGCGGAACTGTTCTTCCTTAAGATCTGTAAATTGTTTGAATCTGAACCAATATTAACGCAGTCTGCTTGTTTTCTCGCAGACGTGAATGAGCCTAACTGAACATGGACGCCGACATCGACAATGGTAGCTGTGTGACTGTGACACATTTCATTAATCCTCACTTGTTCTGGTATCGCAAAGCTGGTACGCCCGGCGACAATGACATCCACGTGCTAGCTGAGTTGGAGCAGAAGTTACAGGAGTTATACAGAAATAAACCTTTGACAGAAACTCGGTGCCGGCCATCGGTGGGCGATAAGGTGGCTGTGAACTTTATGGCTTGGAATAAGTTCATACGAGCCGAAGTGCTACAGACCGCCGAATTCAAACAAGAAGAGTACATTGTGTGGGCCATTGATTATGGCTTTCCTTTGCTTACTAAGAAAGAACATGTGCGCAGGTTGCCGGCAGCCTTTTACACATCAGGGTGCCAAGTGCGCCGCGGAGGCTTATCGAATATACAACCAGCGGAGGTGGAATATGACCACACAGAGTGTAATTTGGTAATGGCACAACAGGATCAGTGGCTGCAAAAGGCTTGTGATATGCTTGAGAAACTGCTGGCCGATGCAGCCACCATAACGTTTGTAGAGAAATTTCATGATCAAGACGATCATCGCTGGGGCGATTTGTTCATTGTCAACCATAAGGGACACCAGTTTAATGCCCGCACATATTTGCAGTCCGCCAAATATGCAATGGAAGTTGGTAAGGAATTTCCCAGAATATGTGGTAATTACAAGACAACCAAGATAGCTCCATGGCTTACGAACAGCCGAAAGACGAATATGAAAATCAACTCTATAAAACACAACATTGTGGAGCACTCGCAGCAGATGAACACGGCCATGATAGATGAATTTGCTAAACGAAAAGTAGAGGACTGGCATGCACGTAATGAACGCCAGCAATTTGTAGATATACCTGAGCTGGTTATGGAATCCGGAGCTGGGAGTAGTAATAACGAACAAAGCTTTGACGATGTAACCTTCGATGATTCCGTATCAGTAATACACAGAAATAAAATAGAAATGGAGCAAAAAAAGGAGTATCGTAAAAAGGTGAATGAACCCTCTGATTATTTCGAAAAGAACGACGAGCAGCAGGTCAATTACATTGGAAAAGCTGGTGCCTTGACCAAACTAAAGCAACAGAAATATGGCTCTAAGCTAAATTTACCACCTCGAGCCGCACTACAGGCTTTTGATGTGGGACCCAATGAAACATTTTCAATTGCAGCGTCATCAGTGGCAACACCACCCGCTGCCACTGTAATCTCCTCAGGCTCTAGTTCGACTAGTGTCTCAATGCGATTGCAAAAACTTGCAGAAATGCGAGCTACACATGCACGCAGTGTGAATCAACAAAAAGAACAACAAAGCCAAAATCAGAACTTGTGCTCACCTGATATCAATACAACTACTTCAACCATATCCAGTAGCGGCGGTGGTAATATTTCGTCACGTATGCAAAAAATGGCTGAACTACGTAAAAAAATTGCACGTAACGGTGAAGAAAATCCGCCAAAGACACCTGATACTAGCAATGAACGTAATCATTCCCAGCAATTGATGGATATTAAAAAAAAGGTATGGAACAATTGGAATTTATATCGCATTACATTAAGTTAGTCTAGACATATTTTGTAAGTAACTCTTCTAATAAGATCAGTTCGGGATTCAAAATGTTCTAATAATATTGATCTGAAGTTCTATTCAGCTGCCCTGGTAAGCTACTCGTAAGGTTGTTAATGAAGCTATTTGTTTTAGAAATTGTGTAAGATTAGTTGGAAGCTCAAACTACTATGATAGGATAGCTAGTTAGAAAGATTTTATACTCAAAATGATCCAATCGGTTTGAGATTTGAGGCTAACTGTTCTTCCAAGGAGCTATTGCTGGGTATACGTATTGTTGCGAAGAATGCTCCAATTGGTCACAGTGGGACAAAATATATTTTCGTATTTGAGAATATATTTTCACATTTCGCTGTTCTGAAAATCTAAAATTTGGGAATAGTGGTTCCTGGTAGCACTTGCTAAGGGCTTTCAGTGGGACAAAATATTCTAGAATTTTGGGGTACACATTCTGAAAGCGCTTCCAAAAAGCTTTTGTCGGGCAAAATCAAATCAAAATCGTCAAATATTTCTGCGGATAGAGACATTTTTATGCCATCTTTTTCGGAAGCCCTGTTGTATTTCGAGGAAATTGTTAAATACTCGTATATATTATGAGTTTGGTTTGTGTTCTGAACGTTATCAATGACAACAGACCCATTATTATGAGTGTTTTTACCTGTGCGCCGACCTTAATCATTTTAACAGAGCACCGTTATCTCCATAAAAGAGGTGGCCCCATGTGCTTTGCGTCTTTGCTAGTTAAATACGTATTTATCTTCACACGAATAGATTGGGACATCGTATCGTAACACGGCCGGTATGAGACCCAAGGACCAGTGTGAGGTACAAACTATTCTAATAGAATCCATTTGACACTCGTAACTGTCTTAACTACCAGCTTAAGGATCAAACTGCCGTAATGAGATCAGTTCCAAGGTTAAACTTTTCTTATAGGACTATTTTAATACTCAAACTGTTCTAATAAGACCACTTTGGGACTTAAAACAATCCTAATAAGGCCAGTTTGAGATTCAAACTATTCGAATAGGACATGTTTAATGCCAAAACTGGTCGAATAGAACCAATTTGATGCTCAACGTTACGATAGTGTAGCTATGCATAAGATTTAACCGGGTCCTTCATTAATTCCCGATGAAGAAGAGTTATTTGCAATGCCATTGTGACTGCGGTAATTATGCCATTATTTTAGTAGAAATAGTGCGAATATCAAGCCAAATTCTAGTAAGATGAACTGTAATGAGACCTGCTTGACACTGAAACAGCTTTAATAAAGCAAGAGTGAGACTAAATCATGCAATTAACACCATTTCTGTGTAATATCCTAAACTTATTCAGAAGTTTAAACATTTCTGCCTTTTTAGTATGATCCATCCGATTCCATAATCTCCACTGAAAGTCATTCAACAAATAATCTAGATATGCACTCATATCAAAAACTTGAGCAATCGTTTAACTGTACAACAGAAGACTCAAATATAAACAAAACTCAAGTAAGTCTAATAACGATATATAGGTATATGCAAATAGGAGCTTATTTACTTACAGACTATGTTTTTTATTTTTAGGATACCGTAAGTGAATCGTCTGTAAAAAATATTCGCGCCAGACATTTAAGTGGTTTGCGTCAGAAGTTAAAAACATCACTATCAAAAGTAAGTGATGACCCGCTTTGTAACACTGATTTGGCCGCAGCATTAACCACTGAGAAGGTATTTCAAAAATCTGGGATTAAAATCTTGCTGTTAATTATTTATTAACAATTTATTGCACAGGCTGGAGAGCAACACCCCATTGAAAAGGAAAAATCTGGCACGTTTGATAGTATTGATTTTCAGTTACGACCAAAATTGGCTGCAACTGAGTTGCAAAATTCGGCAAAGGAAATAGGAAAGCTACCATCTATGGAGGTCAACAAAACTAAGTATAAAGTGAGCTGGAATTAGTTACATGTTTTATACTTTATTTAAGAAATACTATATAAAACGGTATGTTCTCGTTTCCAGGAAACACTGACTGGCTATGATGGGTTAACTTTAGTCCCAGCTGGATTTGATATCACACGCTTACAAAACTATCGCGATGAAGAGAATCATTGGCATCGGAAGAAGAGCACGCGATGTGATCACGTACCCCACGATGAAAGCACTCTGTCATCTTGCGAAGAAATGCTGCTTAATGCCCACGACCAAAGTTCGTCATCGTCGGATTTCTTTCAAATCAAACCTCCAGGTCCAAAGAAAACACATTCCGCATCTATGCTGGCAAAACGTTTCGCCGCTCGATCGTTATCTTCGCAGAAGACTGAAATTACTAGTTTGTCCTCTGGTGTAGCTGAGCATGAGAAAAATATTATGGATTTGTTGGTGCCCAGTATTTGCGATAACACTGTAATGAAGCCACAAAAAGGTTCTCAACAATCGGATGCCACCAATTCTTCTCGCCGTGTAATTTCCAACGAAAAATCCAATTGTGGATTTGATGGTGCAGTGCTAAGTGAAATATCAACGTAAGTGCCTTTGGATGAAATGTTTTAATTTTCCCTTCTTAATGGATTAACTGTTTTTTTTTTTTTTTTTTTGTTTTACTTTATAATCGTACTTTTATACTTTGTCGTCTCTATATATGAAATCGTTGCTTCTTAATTTTTATTATCGCTTTGAATAAATGTTTGTTTTTCAACGTTTTTATAACACAAAGTGCCTTTTATTTGTACCACGGTAGTGGATCAAGTCTTTGTTAAGATGATAGAAAAGGAATAATGTTAATTAAGGGAATCAGACAGATATAAATTGATTACAATTTCATGTTCATTATGTACAATTTGAATAATTTAAATGCCTGAAAGAGACTTTATCCATTATATGTTTGCAATAAAAGGCACTCTTGAGAGTTTTGATGTGTTATTAGTGTTGTATTAACAGTAGTTACACTGCCGTGAATGTCTTTCGGGAATCAAGTCGACCTCACAGCTTTCGAACCTAATATTAGCCCATCAGTCTGAATTTTTCTTTTCTATGTATTTACACATATACTTTTTGACCGGCCGTGGCATGGTGGCTACAACACGCGACTATCAGGTACATAATCTTAGTTTCCAGCATCTGTATAATCACCGCCAAGACTAGTAATAGTTACTTAAAATGGACATTTGGGCCGATCGTTAAACTGAAGGTCGCTTCAATAAGTCTAAAAATAGATAGCATACATAATATGGGGAGTTCTCTCACATCTAAATCATGGGATGGAAGGGAATTTGTTATTTTTTTCTATATATTTGTAATAAATAAAAGCAGAGAATAATACTAGTAGTCGCGTATTACTTTTCGCCTTTTTCTTATCATTTTTATTACATCCCTTTTAAATTTAAGCAATATTGTGCATCCAGTAGGAAATCACTTTGTTCGGCTCAAATTAAATTTTTGGTAGTCCAATTCTGTCTTTCACAAGTTTGTTTTTTCATTCGTAAAGAGGTTATATGGAATGGATTCAAATTTGATTTGTAGGAAGTTATTCTGTTTTAGTAAATACGAAATAATACAGGCTCGATGATACTAACTAAATACTAGATAGTAATTTCTTCCAGCTATGAAACATAATTTTGTTGCACTATTATTGGCCAAATTTGTTTTTTGTTTCTGCTTTATTTGTTTCATTGGATCGCTCTCGTAGTGATCCTAACAATAAGTAGTTGAATCTTGGATCTAATTGTCCACGAGTATGTATCTTTTCCGCTTTGTTTTTTCTTTTTTTTAGCTGTATGCTTTTTTGTTTATACGGTCCTCTAAGATCGGCAGGGATTAGTTTGAAATACAAAGCTCACCGCGGCTTCTGAGATAGCAGCTATAATGGTGTAGTTTAGCGCAATATTCGTACAAATGATCTCACAGTTTTATTAACTCGAGGGGGTTGAGTTACGCACATGTACCTCATCATAGATTAAAACTACGTGAGAAAAGAGGCCAAGGCCCGGAATACATGAGGCGAGAGTCTCCAGGCGTAATGCCGCAAACTCATGTATTACTCTTCGTAATGTGGACTATGTAAGTGCGGATTACGTGAGCGACGAGGCCAGGGCCCGGACATGTGGTCTCAGGTGGATTATGGCGAAGCATTACGGTGTTGAGATATTGGAAGACAATGCATTTTCGGCAGAGGTCATATGTTTTGCTTTGACATTTTCTATCTCCTCTTTCACAGTATATATTACAGTTTGTTATGTACCAAGGAGCCTACGTAATGTCTCCTAACATCTTTGATTGTACCCTTTGGATTTTATCCACGTTGCTGCGGCTGGCTCTGCCTCAGAGTTGAGCACCGTAACACCATATGGGTTTAATTATTCCCGTGTAGGCTAAGTCCAGAGTGCTTATTGAGCAGCCAGTGATGTTGCCTAATTTTCAAGTGCATCTGCGTCTTTTTAGCCTCGATGTGCTTGTTCCAGGTTAGTCTTCTGTCTAGATGGACGCCTAGGTAGATAACGTCTGAGCTCTGAGGTTTAGTGTAAATGTTACTTGTCTACATTTACTTTCGTTTATTCTTATTCTCCAGTCAGTGAACCACTTCTCAACGCGTTTAAGATGAGTTTGGAGGGTATTTGCTGCCTGGTTTTGGTCCTTGTGACAGTACATTATTGCAGTATCGTCTGCGAAAGTTGATGTGAGGATACTAGTGTCGACCGGACGGAATATCACCTGTAAAGATAAGGCCAAATGTCGTCGGAAATATTTGTAGATCATTCTCTAATATATACATTTTGTAATTAACAGTTTTCTTTCTCTGCAATTAAATTAGTTACACTGCATTTAGTTCGTAGTTTAGGATCTACTTCATAATTCTTTTGATTGGAAGATAATCAAGATTACCAATAATGACCCGTCCGTTCTGGAACTGACTGATTTGTTTGTTTATTTATTTATTTAACAGTTTTGTAATCTAAAGCCACTTGGCCAATATTAAGTAAATTACAAAACACATAGAATAAATACTACTCCAAAAATTGAAGTACACTAAAAACAGGCGAAATTAAGAAAATTAAAAATAATGGGAGAAAAATAAATATTGAATGATACAGGTCAGTCCGAGTTTCAAACTTTTTATTGTTAAAGCATTCCAATTAATTTACTTTGTTACTATTAAGTAAGTCACAATATATATCAATTCAGAATTTCTCTGTTATTTCTAATTTGTAGACATAATTTTTGTAGTTTGTATTGCCTTATTATGTTTAGAAAAAATCGTCTGATTTCACACGATTTTTGTGCAACTTCCCATATAAATTTATTTATTATTTAACTTATTAGTTGGAATATTTGGAATAGTAGTCAAAATTCTAAATATTTAATACTCTACAAACTCAGGTCTGAAAATGAAAATTTACACTATTGCCAATTCCCATTTGATGCCTCCTTTACAAACTGAATGATTTAGCAAAAAATCAAACTATTCTGGTTAATTTTTATATGGAAGCCTTTAGTAAGCATTCGATCTATAAGCGTTACGATAATACCAGGCTACAACGCGTAATAAAACATTGCGTATATTTTCTTATTTAGTCACTAAGAAACTGCCATAGTAAGAACGAAGCGAGTGTAATCGATGAGTCTAGTAAAAACTTCTGAAATTCAGAATAGTCATTAAACAGTAGTTAGCTTTCAGTAAATATGAAAATAGCAGAGGTCATATTTGCCCATCCATGAGTAACATTGCCGTGTGAAATAAGAAACGATCGCTTACACATTACCCATGGGAAATGGGGAACGGCATGTGTACCACTTACCACCCATGAGTAATGTGCAAATGGTATCTACACATTACGCATTACCCATAAGAAATGCGTTGCCGCCGTGGGTAAATACCCACCGTCGTGTGCAATTATCCACAACAGCTATAAATTTGTGATGAATAATGTGCAATTTTACACACCACCCATAGATGTGGGTAATCCATGGAGATAACTCGTGTCCACTTTTTTGTTTCAGAGTATGGAAAATTAGAAAAGGTTCCATATCTCAAAATCGGTAAGTTCAATTGCAGAAATAACATTTATTTTGCTGATTTGTAGGGGATGGAATAAAATATGGGACTTCATTATCTTTTTATCTTTTGGGGACATTATCTTTTTAAGAAATTAAATGCCTGTAACATGGAAACAATGCATACAATTGTAAAATGAAAAACCATTTTGGCCTTCAGAGGAGGTTAATGTCTTTCACATAACATCAAACCATCTTTAAAATCGCTAAAATAAGAAAAATAGTTCAAAATTAAAAACCGGCAATTGACATCATTTTGCAAATTCGTAAGGACATGACCAAATAGATGGAAAAATCGATAATCGCTGTAATGCAAACATGTAACTTGGTGTAGGAAACATGTTTTCACGAAAGCAGTGATTAGGAAACTTAGATTTTAATGTGTTATTGAATAGGTAATAAGAAGCGGGTCTTAGTTTTTCTAAAGAAGTTCTATCTATTTCATTTTAAACTATTTTTTGTGTATAAAATTTTACAAATTAATTATGCTTTGGCTAATGTTTTATTCTTATTTTTATTTATTTATTAATTTTTATTGATTTATTAATAAATTAATTAATTACTTTATTTATATTATTTATTTGTTTGGCTTGTAATTTAAAGCCCTCCGTTCAAATATATGCAGATATTAATTGCAATATGCAACAATTCATAATTAAATTTAATTTGCTCAATAATATAAATGTTATTATATACATAAAGAATGTAGTAAAAATTAAATATTAAATTTATAAAAATATAATCTGATTTTAAACATAATATGACTATTCCAGACATAAAATATGAAAAAGACTAATTTAGAAGTTAATCGGTGTATAATCTAGAAATATAAGATAATCGGTGTGTAAATTTTACTGGAAATTCTGAAAGTGTTGCAGAATGTGCCATAAGGACATAATTTAAATTATTTCAAATGACTTGTTAGTAAATAAAATAATAAATTCGTGCTACTCTCACTACAAAAGGACGACTTATGAGTCTGAAAGCGTTGTACAATTTGCCTTTTGTAGGAATCAGGACATAATTTAAAGCATTTTAGACGGTTTGGTGTAATTTATATAAATTCGTGCTACTCTCACTACAAAAGCACGACCAATGAGTGTGTTTTTTTTGGAGTAAGAAACCTATTTGTTACAAATGGAGTGTGAATAATTGACTGAATTAAAAAGAAAATGGGGACTACAAAGCCGAACAAGACAACAAATTGATACAATTTTTAAAACTAGAAACGCATAACATGCGGTGCTATATGAACACGGCGCCTCAGTGAATACAAATATCTCTTTACTCTATTAAACGCCACTTGAATTTTCCTCATATTTTGTTTACTTACACTATATAGTTCTATATATTGTGTAATGCTAGAGGCATGATATAAGCCTTAATCGATCTAGGTAACACTAAATCAGTGTTGTAAATACTTCAACATTATCTATTTGATAGTTAAAGTTCAGTTTGTCATCTAAAACTAATCCCTTCCATCCACTTATTCATTAATAACCAAGCCATACGGCGATATAAGGTTAACATTACTGCAATATAATAATAAAAAAAACATTTAGATATAAATATATTATGCTTATAGTAATTAAGTAACATCTAATGTCATAAAAGAAGAAAATCCTATGTATCAATTATGCAATTTTAAGGAGAAAATAATAATTTTTCAATTGAGACACTGCTCACAAAGAAGTATTTAGCATCAAATTAGCTCTCAAACATCATTTTCAAATTAGAAAAGGAGTTCAGAATTCAAACAATTGCGCAGTTTTGCCCGGAATGCATTGGATGAAATGTTAGAAGCTCTCAGTGGACAATTACACCTTAAAATTTTTATAAAAATGTTACAAATTACGAATTCTAACAACAGCAACAAAGGAATGTCCCAAAAAATTGCATACATAATGCATTACATGCACTCTAGTTTTCACATTATATACTGAACGTCAGATATATTTTTGTCATAACTAATCCTCTTGTCCCTGAAAATATTTCTAAGCAATATGTCTGTAATTGGCATAATGTAAATTCATATAAAATTCATGTTTTTGGAAAGCATAAATCTTAGTAATACAACTTCCCTAAGGTGAAATTAACTTTGGAAAGTATAGAATTGACATTTAAATTTCTATTTAGGAACGAACCACCACACTTTTTATACACTCAACAAAGTCAAATTTATTGTCATTTAAAAGAATTGAAATGCTGCAATTTTGATCGTTGCCAAATGTGATTGCTTTAGTTTTATGGGCACTTATTGTCAGTCCATTCGAATTAATCTAATTGTTAAGTCAATCACGTTTTGTAACACATTATTTAAAAACAAGCATCATATCTTCAGCAAAAACGAAGTTCAAACAGTTTATACTTTCCAACAATTGGAATAAGTCATTTACGTACAGGGTGTCTGTCCGGAAGATTTACTACTTTGTTTTGCCGCCATTTTGGTAAACATTAGTCTTAACAGTTCATATTTGGCAGTCGTGAAGTAGAGACGTGGCAAATTTATTATGGAAAAATATTCGATAAACCAATCATCGATTACTGTGACTGACGGTGAGAAAATTACGTGAAATTTTTGGGAGAAACGACGTGCCAACAAGACGCACTATTTATCATCGTGTAGTGAATGATTTCGAAGAAAGAGTGTCTGTAGTTGACAGGGCCAAGCATGGACCACAACGTACTGCAAGATCGGCTGAAAACATTACTGCTGCTCAAAAAGTGTTCAAAATAATCCATCAACATCAATTCGACGCCGTGCTCAGAAATTTTGGTCTTCAAAGAACAACTTTGGCCACAATTTTGCACAAGGATTTGCATTTATTTCTATTTAAGATTTAGTTGACACAAAACCATTTACGCCGCCGTACATATGCCAATAGGACGTTACAACTCGCCCATGACAACCCAGATTTTCATGAAAAATTATAATGAATGACGACGCACATTTTCATTTGAATGGATATGTGAATGGTCGGTTCTGTTTAATGAAAAGCCCTCAAATTACTCATCAGTTACCTTTGCAACCATTAAAAGTGTCAGTCTGGCGTGCAATATGACCATTGGGTCTTACTGAAAACGGTGTAAAGATAACTGTCAATGGGAAGCGATATCGTGATATGATTGAAAACTTTTGAACGCCACAACTGCATGCTTTGGGCTTGATTAACATGTGGTATCAACAAAACGGTGCCACATTGCATATAGCCAAGATTACAATGGAATTACTGCGAGATCTCTTTCCACAATAAGTTATTTCGAAAGATGGTGAGGTGTATGCAAACAAACCAGAAACGCTTGAGCAACTCAAACAAATTATTCGTGATTAAATTAATGA